>JAUELC010290643.1:0-15739 GCA_031471745.1 Cryptochiton stelleri
TGCCAGTGGCGTCGAGGGTGGTTTCCTTCACCCATTGGGCTGGCACGCCGTCACATAAGTGAAATAACCTTAAGTACGGCGTAAAACCCCAATCAAACAAACAAACAAACATCAAGCGAGAGAAGTTAGCAAATCGCACCATATATATTGTGAAAAAATAAAATCTAATATTCGTAGTACTAGTGTAAGAAACAAATAGGACGATCTAACCAAGGCATAGACGATAATATCTCGAACACGAAATACCCACCTAATTCAATCTGTACACAAACGTTGAGGTGTGAGTCCGGCCGAAATAATATTTGCATAGTTGTTTTGTGTAAATATTATTTTACACCTGTTCATGGAAATCGACAGTCGTTAAAATATATAAAAACGTATTTGGTTGATGAATTTTCTTCGTGTATTTACATTTTACTAATTTGATATTTTAATTATCTTGAACCCAAACCGTCACCATATGATATATATATATGTGCTATTTATCTAAAACTTTTAACTAGTAAATTCTGTGTTTAAATTAATTATAATTTATAATGTATTTACTTATATGATTTGTGGTTAACGTCGTTCTCAATGGTATTTTACTTATATGACGATTTTGCATTGTCGACATACGGTATTATTTATAATATCTTAAGCATAAAACGTCACTTGAATCGATGAATTTAAATCAAATGTATCGCTTCATATGGATGTTAAAAGTCAAAAAGCTATATTTTGTATATGAATGACTGTCGAACTAAACATATGATGCCAGTTGTTCTAGAAAAGGAAATTCTCAAACATTATCGGATCGCGCTGGCTACATTTCTATACTAAACCCCGCAAAAAAGTCAAAGGAGCATGTATTTCAAGATAAAAGATTGCTAGGGATATTGAGTCACACGTTGTGGTATCTGCTCATAAATAATAAAGCGTCTCATAAAATGTGACATTTCTGTGGAAAATAAAGTGTTGTATTGACATTGTTCTTGTCAAGTCATAAATCATAAATCAGATGTACTTGAACTGTACCCTGAAGTATAGGTGACTGATGTGAAATTGTAATGCACGCTACAAGTGCAACCGTTAACAAAACTAATTCCACCAATGCACAATTCGTATTACCTTTATTATTGAATATAAATTAATCTATACTGAACATTTTGAGCCAAGAAGATTCTAAAATCAAATTCATTTATGTTATTCTAGACCCTGCTTAGTTCAAAAATGTCTACAATGGGTAAAATGCATCTTTAGTAGATTGCCATCGTCAACCGCCGCAATGCGTAATGAAATTATAACCAAGTCCAAACTTGTAATAAAGTGGAACAAGACTTCCTTTGTCAATCAGGGGATGTCTTGTTACCGATATTGTTTTCGGTTTTAACTGACGTTCCATCGGTTTTTGACATATCAAATTATTTCATCTTAACACTGCATTCTTGGCAGACAAAGGCCAATGAAGTATAAAAGCCATGTGCATGGGACTCAAAACGTTAATACACATACAACAGTTCGACTATAACGCGATGATAAAAAAAGCAAACAAACTATATTTTCTTCATATCTGAATTATTTTACAGGCTAAACATTTTTATTAAAGTTTTATTTGTAAAAATGTCTATCCCATAATGAGCAAATACTATTTAACTCATATTAGGCCTTTTATTGGTATTATTTTGACCCAGTTCTAGCTATGTTGAATAACTTGATGTCAGTTGCATGATATACCGTAATAGAAAATTATCAATCTTCTACTTGATTGCTGTGTTAATGATACGGTATTGCAGCGGATATCAAGTGAGTCAACGGTGTTAATAATACAGTGATGCAGCGGATACCAAGTGAGGCAACCGTGTTAATAATAATAAATAGCATTGTGTGAATAAGACGGATAGGTTTTTGCAACGTACACGTATAACCAATATACAAAATTAATATTACCCCTAGAAGCGCTATCAACAAAAACCACTCAGCGATCAACAAAAGACCTGGGGTCCTGAACTCTTAATTGCAACCATCTTTTATGCCCTTCAAACAACATATCGGTCGCGTGGCTGGTCCCAATTCAGTTCCGCCAATAAATTGCCAGCATCTTACATGTGCGACAACAACGTCATTGTAATTGGCCCTCTCATTGATATAATGTAGCATCTCTTCCATCGGCTCACATGACGTTCTCCTCTGTGATGGGATCAGCACTTCTTTTATTTCATGTGACTTTTTGGTCACATGGTATAAATTTGAAAATGGCATATGAAAAAATATAAGCCTATGCTATTGACGTATCCTACCGGCAGGGTTACAATTAAATCGGCCTTCTGCTGGGCTAACTAAATCTTAGCCCCTCGCTGTTGCTCCTTTAACACTGTGTTTTACCGTAGGTATGCAACAGATCCGATTGTTGTTGTTGTTGTTGTTTAATCAACTGCGTCGATCTTTGTTTGCATCCATGTAGTATTATCCAACGACGCCACTGTTAATGTCGCTATGTGAACATGTCCAAAATAAACAGCTCCTTGGCTTTTTTCGTTTAAAAGAATGTGTTTTGTTATTAACTCAGATAATTGTTAATGTTTTTACTTGGTTGTCCTTTTCTGCAGTAAAGAAAGGTTGAAGAAGGTTATTTAAAATTTCGTCGAAGGAGAGAGAAACGAACGACAACTCTTGCATAGGAGAGTGATAAAGTAGGTCTCCTGGAAATTATTCATATATTTTGGAAGTAAATTAACCAAAAGCGAAATAAAACTCAAAGTATGAACTACAAAATGTACCGTAAGTATACCAGCTAAGCGCCCATTAAATATACCATTAACATTTAGTACAGACTTTAATGAGCAAATTGATGGCTGCATCGCGTGCCTACATCCCATAATATCATAGGCTGCTAAGTGATCCCGAGCTAATGTTCCCTTGAGAGGAATCTGTGCGACTCCAGAGCATTGTGATTGGTTGATAATCCGTGTCGAATGGAAGTGTAACTGAGTGAAATTTATTACTTAATAAGTAAACGTCAGCATCCGCGTTCTTCGTCATTTACATTATCTATTTATCTTTAGCCTTGTTTTATTTTTAACAGATGTACCTGAGCATTATTCGGTCAAAGCGAGAACAGACGAATGGAAAGAAATGAATTAATTGCATGATTAATAATAAAACATATAAATGGATTCATTGTACAAAGCCATGAAAGATAAAATAAAATTAAAAAAAACAATTGGTTGGATATAAGAATAAATAAGTAGGTATACTACGTTCTCTACTTCCGGAAAATGGTAAAGATATAGATAAACAATGACGTCAGTTCAACTTTATGAACAGAAATAGAGCAAAGACAAGGAAACAAAATTCAACAGAAACCTTAAAGACACGGCAATGTGTATAGTTGTTAGAGTATATTTCAAATTGACCATTTTGCAACTACTTATCGAAAGGGGTTTACATAGCGTGTCCTTTTTCTCTCAGGGTACCCGCATCCAGGGGTTAGCACAAGTGTACCCCACGGCACGGGTAAGACGGGTGTATAACAAGCTTTATGGTTAAAGTTTGTTTGTTTGTTTGTTATATTTGTGTTTAACGTCGTACTTAAGGGTATTTCACTTATATGACAATAGACTATCACATTTTTACTCTACCTAACTTAATACGATGGAAAACCGGAAGGAAACCTCCTAGAAACCAGCCCCACGATAGCATATATCTGAGGTGCTGAGGAGACTTGAACCCTTGCAGTACATCGACGGAGAATCAGCAGTTCAACACGCTGACCACTGTGCCCCGACCGCGGGCCCTATCCAAATATACAATCTCCTTAACTGATTTCATGTCCTCCGAGGAATTAAAACGGATGATCCCAGAATTAATGAACACGAACACATCCTTTATTAATATTTATTTGATATAAATATATTGGCGAGTCAATTAAGTCTTGGTCGGGCAGGTGTTCGCATTGTTAAGCCTTATCAGTAACCTTCATCTTGTAGCTCACTGACCGGAGGCTATTTTACTCCCTTGCAATTCCAGTAATTTGCGATAGCACTCTCTTATAGATAGAATAGATTCTAGTTTTAGAGAATATTGCAGGCTGACCTATAACATATGGGATGAACCCTCGACCCATTCTCAATAGAGATGTCACCCCTAAGCTAGCTAGCGCGCTAGATAGCAACTCTCACGTATATACGCGCCAGTAGAAGGGAAACAATTTGTGATTGTTACAAATAATACAACAAACTTTTTTTCCGTTCTCACAGTGCACTGTTTATTGTTTTATTCTCTTAAAAACACATTTCGATAACTTTTACAAGACAATTAATGGCATAAATCGTCGCAAAAAGTGCCAGAGTAACAAACAGATATGTTTTCAAATTCTCCCCAAATTTTGGGGGGGATGGCTGGTATTTACGCCAGAGCTTGTTCTCGATCTCGGATAAGGTAAGTCTCGCGGGAATAGAATGGGGATTTGCCGTGGCTTAACCGATAGATCACCCTGTTTTCCACCAGGCGAATTTGTTCGCGGGAGTGAATTTTTTCGAACTTCCGCATGCGCTGTTCAATTTTCTGTCACGTGATCCAACTGGAGCGAGTTCGCTGGCGGTTCGCTTCGGCGAAAAAGTGAGTTCGACCTGTTTCAATTTGTTGGAGGCGAAAATTAACGCAAGCCAATAAGATCTCAGGAGATCCATCACGTGCAATAACATCACTTGTTGTTACACAATGACCACCATTGACATCGATCTTCTACAGCAGAAGATAATGGAAATATGAGTTTTGCTGATCTAATTTTCAATTTAGTATCAGTCCTAAAATCTTGTTGGGAACATTCTGAAGCCCGAAAGTAATATTCTGCATGTTCCAGTCTAAGTTGTTTATAATTAGATAATACTGTACTCACCCTTTTCTTCGCGTTGTTTGTAAATTTTATTAATAGCAATAGTAGGTATCTCAGATTTACAGCGTGCATTTTCGAGGATACATGCTAATTAGAAAATGAAACAAAATCGCTGGAGGTGATCGCTTCTAGTGTAAAATATAAATGTGTTGGCTATTTGTTCGCTCTGCGTGAATAAATTTGCTTAGTGGAAAAATACTTAAGATCTATATCGGGAGCCTGTGTGCATCAGCCGTTAGTGTTGGTCCTATATGAAATTACTAAAATATATGTATCTAGGGTACCAAAAATATATACGTTCAGAATGATCATATTTTCTTTCATAATAACATTGCATGGACTAGATAGTTTTTGGCTTCCTAGATTTCAGTGTGAATCATCTATATACGGTTCTCGGTAAATTATTAAATTTAAGTGAACTGCATTCTGGATCCCCGAGACTTGCTTAGTCCAAGATCTCAATTCTCATTCAGGGCACGTGACTAGACTGCGAGTGGATATCGTTTTGGTAATTCCAGCGCTTCACACTCGTCGATGTTTGTCAGTTATTCATGTAAATGATCAAAAGATGATTCTAATAGAACAAAATACATAAAACATTGCACAGTGGTTACAGAAAGAAGATGCATTTTAGTATTCGTACAGATCACGTGGTCTCACTGTGCTGAGATGGGTCGTATGTATGTGAGAGTCGCTATCTGGCACGCCAGCTACCTTAGGTGAGTCAACTCTATATTGAAAAAGCTGGCTAGGTTTGGCGTACTGTCAGCTTGAAGTAGCACTCTACGTGCGCAAAAAAATCCCATACGAAGTTTGGATTTAATTTGTAGTAATCAATGGATTTATACCTGTCTAATACGATTTTTCTAAAGTCTCTCATGAGATGCTATAACGTCATCTTCTCTAGCCAAGGCAAGAGCTACTCTCCATTAGAACCCTCAAACCTCAACCAGAACTTACATCTGAGATATTTTAACATATGCATTTCCTTAGTTTTTGGTGGGAACTAAAACGGGCGGTGTAGAGTCACTAACGGGACTAGTCGAGTATGTCTGTATATCGCCCTATCTGATTGGTTCCTATAAGTTTCGAGGCATGTACATCTTAATCTGTTCTGACATATTTACCTTTTGAAAGACGTTGGTTCAGTTTATTAACTGTGCTTCCCATTGCGATTTGTACGATGACACATTTAAGCAGAAATTGTATTTTGAAATGGCTTGAGTTCGTCATTAGTCTTATTTCAGGATTAGTAACTGGACTATCAACGTCTTTCAATGTTTACGCCATGGAGATTAAGGAAACGTTTAATTACACACAATCAGAAGGTAAGGAATATAGTCACTGTTAGTTATAAAACTGAGATTGAAACGATCCACTTTCTGGTAAGCTTTTGACGTTTCATGTGATGAAGGCTGCGCAAGAGATATTATATTGAACTATTTCGCGCAAGTCTAGAAAGAAGACGCGCCTTGCTTTCCGTGCATTACCTAATTTCTCGAACAGCAGTGTATTGTAACGGGTGGAACCATATCTCTGCACTCGTGGCGAACAATAGGGCCAGTATGTAATTTATGATAAAAAATCCCCAGACTTGTAACTAGAATATCACATTACATTCTTATGAACCTCCGATCCATACTTTTCAGCAACCGATCTGGTGATTTTTACTTTCGGCAGATGTCATTGAGTATATCAATTAAAAAAAAACATGATTATGAATCTCTGCGGATATGTCTATTAATTCACACATTTGTAAATGTTTGTGTATGCCATATATATATTGTAAATATAACAACAATTAATAATGTGGTTTGCGTGTTTTTTGTTTTCTTTCTCAAACTTCTCAGCACGATATATGCAAAGTTTTGTCTTTCATAACGTGGAGATATTCAATGACATCAGTAGTCTCGGGTGAACCAGACCCTTCTCGCGATAATATGCAACCCGCCACAAGGGTCTGGTTACACAACATACCAAATTTTGCAAATAATAATGGATAGGAGAACATATTAAGTCTGGAACATCTAATAGAGAATCTACCCCAAAGTGCAGCCAGATCTCAGAGAAAGCAAGAACAGAAAATTAGTGATCAAGACTTTGGATAAAACCAGGAATTTCATCAAAATGTCTGCTTAATCTGCGTGCGTTTAAATGAAAGAACGATACTGAGCTGATATTTCCACGGTCAGGAACTAAAAGATCGGAATTGAAAGAGGACTGAGAGAAGTAGTTCGATTAGTGGATATTTAGTTTACTCGAATGTGAAATTTCGAAATCATTGTCATCAGTAACAGCTGGATTATGTTCAGAGTCAAGTCAAGATCAAATGAATTTGATACAGGTAATGAGTTAACGATACAGGCAGGTATATCAACCTCATTATAAAATGGAAGTAAGGACACTAATTTCGGGAATCGAACATGGTTGGCATTATGTATACCCATTGATGATTCCTAATTGATTATATATATGATTACGCAACATTGACATATTATAAGGACGTAGAGGGTCACATGTGAATTTAAATAAAACAGAATAATGCAGTAATCAAGGCAAAATAATCATTAAAATATGCACAGAAGGGCAAGATTGGGGTGGGCTGGTTAAGTGTTAAAACTTTTGAATAAAATTTGATTGTACACCGGATTGTTCCTATTTGATGGCGAGGGGCTGAATGTCCCGAGTTATAAAATTATAGTGAACAACCCCATTCTGTTCTAAACGATTTCAGCTGAATAGTATTGTAAATTAAATAAATAAAGTTCCAGATCATATTTCAGTGTCCTTTGCCACCTACAATCAAGTGAAACGACCCAACCCAGCACCACGAACACTTCTTTAACACAAGTCGAACGACGGTTTATGAAAGCATTCACAAAAACATGATGTCACAATAGGCAACGTCATTGGACGACTTCCAAAGATGACGAAAAATGTTCGGTAACACAAGCCTCTGACTTGTACTTGTTGAGAACAATATCTATAACCCATGAGATTCTGTGATAACACAAAATACCTCATTTTTGGGTAGCTGTTCGTTTTAAGAGTTATTAGGTCACCTGCTTAACTTGTTTCATAATTACGTCTATGCTTAGTTAGAAATTCCCGCAAGAGAGTAAGTTGCCACCAATAAAGCACCCACCTAGGTAGAATAGTTGAGTTAAATATGAAATATAATAGTATACAATAAATGAATAAATAATGAAACCATTCGTTATTTTCAGATTTGAATAGCAACGTTATGTACCTTCAGAATAAACAGATCTCGATTTCTAACGTTTCCAAGAATCAGGTCGGGAGGATCATTGCTCTCTATATTGGAGTTTTCGGGCTTGGGAAAATCTTCTTCTGCAGCTTTTACGAAATGTTTTTCATCGGTGATCTGGGTGGATTTTTTCTTGCCCGTGGATTTTTATGGACATTAATGGGAGTTTTGTGTTTTTTCCTACACCGTCCATCAGTGCATGACGAAGAAAAAATGTCACTTTTCCGTGCGACAGAACACAAGTTCGATGGACAGACAGAGGGTATTCTTGGCATCGGAAAGTCCAGTGACGTCACAAATAATGGCGAAATCCGTAAAACGGACATTCTCAAGTCACCTTATTTCCATATGACGTATTGGAGGTCTATTACTATTTTCAGTTGTTTCTGTACTTGTATGAACAGTCTAACCGCTGTGGGAGAATCGGCAAGATTAGAAAACCCCCTTGTGTTGGTATTTTTACTGTCAATAACCATGGTGGCTTCAAGACTTCTTGTCTATATTTTGTACGATCACTTCCCGTCAGATAGCTGCGGTTTCTTGTGTTTATATTCAAGCTATTTTTGCTTCGTGGTCGCCATGATAATGGGCTTAACCTGGTTCAACGAAACAAATGTATTCTTGATGGCGTTTCTGGTCGGCGCGTCAGTCTCTGGTGGAAATACATTGCCCTTGACTCTGCTCGCCGCTCATTTTGGTAGGACAAATTATTACGCTTTAACTGGGGGATATTTTATTTTCTATGTTCCAACTTTGATAATTTTTCAAATGTTTGTTGGACAATTTTATGGCACAGAAATAATAAGTGGTAGCACTGATAATCCAGCATGTTTCAGATCTCAATGTTGCCTCTGGATTTTTGTTATGTTATTATGTGCTACAGCTGTGGTTTATTTAATTCAGCTATTTAATCATCTCTGCATTCACAACGTTGCGTTCACTAGTCACTCTGCTGAATAAAACTGTTTTTTGAGTAATTGCTGTAGGTGATTTTTGACAGCGCTGTTTTAATTTCAGATGGTATGGTTGTTTACATCTAAATTGATAAAATACTCGCTTAATGTACTATTGACCTTTAGTGGTTATATCTGTATACAGTTTTGTATATAAAAAGGTTACAAGTAAACCATAAACCAAACAAGCGTGGCGCAGTGCAACATTGTTTATTTGGCGGGAATTATCCAAGAGACGTGAATGAATATATTAAAATAAAACTTAAATTAAAACTGTTTAACAAGCATATTCACACAGAATTTAGTTATAATAAACATAAATATCTTTTAGTTTAATAATTTTCGTTAATAATCGACCCACAAATTGGGTTTTGACGTAAAGACGAGGAACAACTGATATGAGGCGAGGTTAAAAGAATAATCAAAACAATTTCCATGAATGCTCCAATTTGACATATAAAATCATATTCCAGTTGCTATGGTAAGTTGGTAACAGGATTATTAAATCTTCTGTGGTAAAATGGAATTGTGGTATCATATACTTTATCCATGTACAATTTTGTCAACAAGTCCTTCTTATAGTTGGGCATTAAGGTTAAAATTATATTTGTATATAATAATTATGCAAGCAAAAACCAATTGTGAGTAATATGTACATCAAAAAGATACTACTTTAGCGTCCATGTGTCACTGCTTCTTGTAGAGAGAGATTCCATCGTGAGCCTCTGTAGCCCAGTCGGTAGTGTTGGGCCTGTAACCCAAAGGTCCCGGGTTCGAATTCCGGTGGAGAAAAGCTACTTTTTCTCTCTGCATTTGTTACTGACACAATGGAGGATGAAATGTGTGGAAATCAAGCGCTTTTGACCATTTTGAAAACCGAGAAAAAATCCTTTTATTCGATTTTGCTGCAGCTCTCTGGTCTCTTTTGAGTACAAGCCCCTTAGCTAAGGGCAGTACGTTTCTAGCTTACATTCATGCTGTCCTTGCTTAGCATTGGAGGAACTCAAATCAATGAAACAAACAATTAAACAAAACAAACAATCTTTGAGTAAGCCTACATCTTAAATCTCTATATTTTTTACGCCATTTATTATTATA
Organism: Cryptochiton stelleri; assembly: GCA_031471745.1. Lineage (NCBI taxonomy): Eukaryota > Metazoa > Mollusca > Polyplacophora > Chitonida > Mopaliidae > Cryptochiton > Cryptochiton stelleri. The sequence goes on from JAUELC010290643.1 coordinate 10,196, forward strand.
TGTTTATTTCAGACTCAATATCCATATAAAAATGACATATTTTAGCATACATATTGACATATGTACAATTATAAAAGTAAAAAAACTAAAATATATGGAGAAGGTTTAGCGTATAAGGCACTACATGACAAATATATGACTGTACTTTTGAAGAGGTATGCTATTTAGCGTACAAATTATGACGCCAAACATTGTACTGATGAGAGGAAATAAACCAGAAAACAAATCTGGTGTTCTTATTTTAAAAAGTAGAAAGTTGTCAATCTGTTCCATTCTCTTCACAAACAAGTACATAATTATGTTTTCGTGCCAGGGCATCAAATGAGGATACAATGCACATATCGAACATACCGCTAGCACTCCACCAATATGAGATGTTCAAACGATTTATTGTAGGTAACTTTAAGTTTGTTTATACAAGCATTAGTATAGGTTTTTAAATTTACGCAAAAGAGTGTTGCCTCGCATACAAGTTTTTCTTTTTTGTCGGACTGGAGTATCAACACGTAATATGTACTGTACTTATAATTTATTAACCATAAACCTTGAATATTTCTTGAAAAATCTCGGAGAAGATCGGTTCTTAGAGGCAAACTACTTCTAATAAGACTGTTAGTCCTCCATTTTAAATGGTCCAACGATTACTATTAAAATTATACGATAAACGGGCTGTTTTAATTTCCTCTTTTTATCCCATAAAACTTAAAATATGATTAATTGCTTGGAAACCATATTTCAATAGGAACGCAAGATTGGTTTACATAGTCATATTACTACACAGTCTAGAGAAACCCTAGTGACGTAATCGCGTGACCTTGTTCTGTTATGTTTCAAAGAATGAAAGTTTAACATACCAGAAAATAAAACAAACGCGAATACAAAGTTCAAATGCAAACACCATCCAGCCACTTTATTTCGGGGGTGAAAAATAAATCTTAAGAGCGAAATTGTTAAATTAACCTCTGTGCTTTTTTTTAAAAAGAATTACATTTTGTGGTTGCCAAGTGCTGTTGTTGATAGCTGTTATGTTCTGATCACAGTGGAGGGGTATCTCATATTGGGGCGGTGCCATATAAGCGTTACAAATATACGATGCCTCTGTATCTGTCTGGTGAGGCTTATGGGTATATGCTACAATAGAGATGATATGTAGCGTGTAATAGGTGACGATGTATCAGCTCGAGCAATCTCTACCATCGGCTCACGTGACATTCACTTCTGTTGTGGGATCAGCATTTCTTTTATTTCACGTGACTTTTTGGTCACATGATATAAATTTGAAAACGGCATATGAACAAAAATATGAAGCAAACAAATACAGATTAAGAACTAAAAAATCGCCCTACTTTTTATGTAGCAATTTTGCTCAGTTCGTCCAGTGAAAAAGTGTATGAAAAAACTCTTTACTCTCACGTCCCAATGGCACCTAATCACCTCTCCCCAGACACTCTTCTGCGGAGAGTTCTCTGGGTGCATTCAAGCCAATGGTGGTTCTTAACCTATAGGGCTTCCATTGTTTCTATAGTATTTCATTGTCTCTTTCAATACATATATTAAGGCCAAACTACCCTCTGATTCAGATAACTCATCAATCTTATTTTCCTTACTTGATAGAAGTTAGAGTTAATTCCGGTGTTTTTTGTTGAACTTTTGTTGAAGTTGAAGACCTAATAGCAGATCCCAAACCTTAGAGATCACTGTGGCCACAGCGATTGGCCTGTAATTGTCTGAGTTTTGACCCCGTTTTGTTTTTAATAATGGGCGTAATGGCTGCGTGCGTTAGTTTTTCTTGTATAAACCCATGTTTAAGAATAGCATTAATACAGAGGGACAGATGTAAGCATGCTACCAGAAGCATATACGTATGGTGCTCAGTTGTTGAGATCTGAGGAAGACACCAATGCGATATTGCGTTGCCAGACGTACATGGGTTGAAATTGGAAAGAGAGCCCCTAACACTGACTGTTAGGCACAAATAAACAGAATTCAAAAGATCTTCAAAGTTGTTCTTTCATAGGCTGGCTATGTTGTCTTCACCTTCAACGTTATCAATATGAGTGGGTAAAGCTGTTTGACTAAGGTTTTACCTCCTTTCAGAAATCCTCTGATATGCTATCACTCAACGCTTGAGCCATCTTTTCTGCACGAATTGTCATCTCTTCCCTATTACAGGCGCGTAAAGCATACTTGAAATGACGTCATTTTTGTCTCATGTTGTCAGCTATTTGCCTGCTTCGGGTCTTCCATGGTCTTCCCATACAAGAAAATCTGTAAGAGACAGCGCGTAAAGCATCTTTCTCTCCATCCGACCAACAATATACCTACTCCTTAGCGATTTTCTCAACACGTTTCCTTCTCAACACAAACCAAAGTTTGAACAATAGAATTATAGAAGTTGCCTATCTCGGTGTCATGCTGATGACTATAGTCAGCATCACTACACAGAATCTTTCCCAGACAGTCTAAATGTAAATCGAGATTATCTACACAGTCAGTTGGGAGATATACACAAAGCAAGAGTAGCTAGATGAATTTGAATCAATTGTTATACCTGTCATTCGAGGATAACCATAGTCAATGAATTTAATTTCTTTCCCGAAGCTTTTAAGCCGTTAAACCGCCAGACCCCAAAGGGTCTACTACAAGTAAGCACATTATCGCCCACTGTTGATACGTCTTGACCAGGGAAGTTCGGTTGAATACGATTGGGATAGCTAGTTCATCACTACGATGCTTCTTGTAGCGGGCATATATGGCTCTTATCACAGAATGTTTGAACCTCAGTGTGTTATAAGAGATTGTGGGAAGATCCATGAATTACTTTGTTATGGAAATAGAGAAATGAATAATCCTCCTCAAAGTGATTAGTTTCATACCAATCATCTCATACCGCTTTTCTGGGTATGATTTGTGTCGCCCTCCATGTCTATGCACAGGGCTGGCAAAATAGAGGTCTTGGTTCTGTTTCTTTTTAATTTTCCAACTGGCACATCTTCCGACCAATAACTGCAGCTCAACAAGGTCTTATACACTTATACGTGACAAACCCAGATACGACGCCATTTACACTTAACCAGAATGAATCCTAATCGTCATATTTTGTGGACAATTGTTCGCATTCTGTCAGAATGTTCGATTTGGATTTTATATTACTTACTTGTCAGTAGGCCTGGTTTCTAGGGCAAACCAAATATGGAATGCTTCACAGCCAACAACAGAGATACGATACTGTTCCTTCACCCATTGGGCTAGCACGCCGTCATAAGAGTGAAATAACCTTAAGTGCAGCGTAAAACCCCAATCACACAAAACAAATCAATACCAGGGACAGGTTCGAAAAGGTTACTGCTATTCGAGTAGAATATGTTGCTGGATAGATGGAATTGTTTTTGGCTGGTCTGCAGCTTTGGTAGGCTGCTCAGAAAGAAGTCTTCCATGACAAGAGAGGTTTCGAGACCTGTAGATCATTTCTGTCATAAAATGATGTCCAGAGGTAGGTGGATTATTAAATGTCAGTTTTTATTTTTTACCTTGTGAATAAGCGTAACCGTCTCCTTCATCTTCAAAGCAAAAATATTTATTAATCCTAAGGAAATGATAATTACCGATCAAAAACACAAGAAAAAAAAGGAGCCTTTTCAAGGTCAAATATATCAGATTTAGGGACATATCGTGATTAAGCCACTGAATCACGCCATTGCTCTTAACCTGGGACCATTTACACGCCATAGAGAGTGATTAAGGCTTGAAAACATTGTAGCCTTATTTTGTAGCTTGTTTTGGGGTGGAATAACTGAAAGGTGTTGATTCATGTTCCGGTCTGTTATTCACCCATGTGTATTCTTTTACATATACATCATAAATCCTGATAAATACCCCAAACAACATACAGACTTGTTTCCATTAAAGAAAGGCAGAAGATATTCACACGGCCGCAGTATACCCAGAATGTATTTCAATACTTGGAAGCACCTCCATTATGTGCCCAGCCTAAAATGTAATGCTTGGCGGCACTGCTGCTGTACACGAAACAATTGGGCAGCAAGTTGTTGGTTTGCCACCTCCAATGAGACAGGAAGTTGTTGGTTTGCCACCTCCATTTGTGCAAAGCGTAAGCTTCTGCAAAGAGTTCGTTTTAAAGTTATGGCCAGGACAAGATATTCGCATTATAACCTATGGTGACTTTGACATTGGGCCCATGACCTTGCGTATAGGTAATGACACACCCCCTAGACATAAAGGCATTTTGTGCCAATCATAAACTTCATTTTAATGTAATAGCCGGGACAATTTATTAACATAATGGGCTGTGGTGACATTGATCTTGGCCCAATCACCGTACGTATAGGTCATGGCACACCCCCTAAACATAAAGATCATTTGTGCAAAGCATAAGCATCTGCAAAGTTATCGTTTTACAGTTATGGCCTGAACATTATGGGCATTATGGGCTTTATGGGCTTATGACATTATGGGCTTTGGTGACCTTAACCTTGGTACAATGACCTTGGCTATAGGCAGGACACACCTCCTAGACATAAGGAACATGTGTGCAAAGCATAAACTTCTGCAATGTTTCCGTTTTAAAGTTATGGCCTGGACAATGTACCATATTTGTACTGTCGAAGTTCTATTAATCTTTGTAGAATGAGAATGGGTCTCAGTCGCCTTCGTTCCCAGCTACACAGCTGCAACATTATTGATTCTAACACGTGTAATTTTGTAATAGCCCGGACGAAAGTGTCAAACCTTACTATTTGGTTTGTCCAGCATTTGCTACTCAGCGTAGACATTTGCTTGTTCAGTCATTGCGACGATTAATATTGAGCTTTATTTAGACCATGGCATTGAATAATGAATCCTGTATAACCTTATTTTGCTATCATACCGTATACTATAGAGAAGCCCACCTTTGTGGCCTCCGGGCTGTGTCTTATCCTCTGTAAATAAATAAAGTATTACAAGTACAATATAATTTTGAAAAGCTTTGATACTCAGATTATAAATATGTGAATGTAGTGAAGATCCGATAATTATTTTTAGAGTAATTGCAAATTGATTCCATATCGACAGAAACAATTAGAGTGCATTTTAAGTACAAACACTATAATATCAAATGAAATAGTTTTTCTAATAGAATAGTCCTTGAACTGAAAAACGGTGTCCATTTTTTTTTCGAAATTTTACTTAAAACGATCGCAGTAGAACTTTTTAAGTGTCCAACCATAGGAAATCGTATAAAATCACAAAAAATATTTCGGAACACATTAAAGAAAATCTAGGGCGAACTTACAAAAACTGAGGCACATTTTTTGGCTCACAATTTTGCTATTTCAAATGCAACAAATTTGAAGTTTCTACGATTAACAGTTTTCGAGAAATAAACCGGTTTCTATGTAGAATAAGCTAAAATCTGAAGTGGCAGAAATTGCCAATTTAAGTATGTCGTGTAAAAATAGCACCTTTCCTTTCAATATATCTCGATGAACCCACAAGGGTTGCGTTTTAATACGAGAATTGGATGTGGTATAAGTAAACCTGTAT
>JAUELC010290754.1:2316-23649 GCA_031471745.1 Cryptochiton stelleri
TAAATGTTTCTGCATCCAGGTGTCATTGTGACTGTACAGGAGGCCGCTATTAGCTATTTTCCTTTAGGGAGTCTATTCTGCTAACCAGGTAGGCGTGGGTATTACTTTTTGTTTTCCTTGTCATAGCAATGTGATGAATTGATCATATAGAAATTGTTTTTATGCAAAAAGCTATCCTGGCCTGTTGGAAGCAGCGTAATTGACTGTCATCTTCTCAGAGGTGTGACATTTATTCCCCCATGATCTATATTGAGTTGAATGGCCAATGTTACCTTCTGTCCACTCTGATAGTTCCTCATTCTATCGCTCCTATCAAGTGACGTCGGATATTCACTTTTCTCATTAAATTGATGGATGGATCCGGTGTTGCAATTTTATGCTCTGACATATTTAATGGAAGAGAGTGTGTTCTGAGTAAAGTTAGGGGAAATTAATCTGCCCATATATGTCGTAATGTATGTTGTTGGACAGAAGTTTTTTTTCACAAGACTGTCCAGCAAAATATTCTGCTGTGGAATGTTTTGGTTTTTATTTTTGTATAAACAAAGTTCCACTTATTAAAAGATGATGGACAAAATTAATGCTTAATTAACATAATTCATTGGTGACAATCTATATATAGATTGGTGTTGTGGAAACCATTGGTAAAACTTAAAATAGTTAGATGAAGAAAGCGTCTTTGAATTCTGTATTTGTTTGTTTAATGTGTCATTTTGAGACGGTTAGATTGTCAATGGTGTCTCTCGTGTAATTTACATCCCTAATGTTCTATTTCTGTGTGTGCGTTTAGTTAATCTGTAATGGGATGTTCTGCAGGAGGAAATAGGAAAATTAGCAATAAAGTCGGGTGGAATTCCCTGGGTGAGAAAAGACCATGGTTGTGGTGGGTCCTTTATTCCTCTGGTGACACTATCTTGTGTTTGTGTCTGTATCCCTGGTGTATCAGAGAAAGACCATAAATATCTGTAGTCGCCATTGCTGTCATGGGTGAAGAAGACAGATTGGAAAGTAACTGTCCATGGTTGACCATAGAACCAAGATAATTGAGCGTGAACATGCCACAATGTAGCCAGACCTCTCCGCTAATTGACTTGATTGTGTTAACATAGAGTTTGATGTTCTCGTTAAATTATTTACAAGACTTAATGGACTTACTGCCATGTTTTTATTAAAGTGTCCATGAGCTCTTTAGAATAAGGATTATAATTGGATGTCAGGACTACACCATTGAATTGCAGCTCTAGTAAGCACATGTCTCCTATGATATTTCACAGTGCCATACTGATACAACTTTTATCATCATTTCAAATCTAAGGAATTACATTAGGAATATACATGGTAATTATCATTGGACCATAGGAAGTAAGAAGAAGTATTGCTATGAATACTGGTAGGCATATCTTTTTCCATTTGAAAAATCTAAGCAGCTAATAAGAGCTGTTATCATATTTATCTTTCTGATATTTTCTGATCATAATGTACTTCTAAGCCTGAAGTAAAATAACTGTTGATAACAGAAATCTTCTAAGAGTCTTTTGATGGGCTGATTAGTTTATGTTGAGCTATACTGGTTCATATGTCGATGGATTAAAGGAGGGTACGATTATCATGAGGATTAACTCTACAGCTTCCAAATCCATTCCATGCTTAAGACGGTTAACTAAGCAGGTGGTTTAGGAAGCCTTAAGTACTTGCTGATATAATTACCTCCCTCTGCACATACAATTAAGATGGTGGACATTTATCTGATAGCCTGTAGCGAATCTCTGGACGAGACATCAGAGTGGAACCATCAGCAAGAACGGAAGCCTCACAAAATACTTCCTCTGAGACCAGCAAAAATCTCTTTCCTAATATCTTCATTTGCTCTCGGAGCATCCTGAATAAGTAAATGAGGGCTGGTCAGTTCAATGCCTCTCAATATAGCCAAAAATGTGTCCCTAATATGTTGATTTGCTCTTTATGTATCCTGAGAAAGTAAATGAAGGGCTGACCAGTTCAAAGCCTTTCAATATCACCCAATATTATAGTTGATGATGCTGGATAACCTTGTCTGCTTGATGGATGAATAAAATGGGATAGAAACAGAACTAGGTTATATTGAAGAAAAAATTAGCTTTAAATCTTCTAATAATTTCGAAAAAATCATAGGAAGTTAATAACTTCTCAGACAGAATTATCACAGTCTGGGTTTTAGAGATTTATTTCTGATAGGTAAATTTAGCTGTAAAGTATGATACACAATGTGAATAAATGACAGGTAAATTCAGCAGTAATGCGTGACATACAATGTAAAACAAAAGAGAATATGATGCGAGATATCCGAATCCATTTATAAAGATATTTACCGTAGTTGTTATGGGAAGAGACAGATAGTATCTCCTTCTTTCCCTTAATCCACACTAATAGCTGCCAATGTCTCAACTCTCTTAGAATGACTGCCATTGTAGAGGGAGATTTGTCCAGATTTATCAAACCCTATGCTCGTTTTTCTACTTAACCTTCCTCTCCATATAGACAGTTTATCTTGTGTAGAAATATGGCTGGCAGCCAGGGTTGTCTCTCTATAGCTTCATTCTGTACCCTGAATGAAACTCTAGACTATTAACTATTATTGATACGTATTGATGAATCTGTTTAAACAAGAACTATTCTGGACAATCTGTCAGTTTTATTATTGTCTTCTCATTTCTTAACTCTCTCTGATTGGAAAAGTCTTTTAAGACAGCTTTTCTCCATTGTATCATCTAGGGGTTGTTTGGAATGTATCCTAACAATAGGTTTCTGACTAGAGAAGACCTTTGTGCAGCTATTGTAATTTATTAGTCTAGATTTATTAGCTCACTACAAAATTAATCATGGCAGTAGAGTTAGTGATTTAGCATAACAGTTACCTTGTTCAACACCAAATAATTGTAGAATTTCAATTTGTAATATTTTAATGTTTCTGAAGTAGATAACTCCTGATCGCAGGCTTTTTGCATTAGGACATTTTAAAACTTTACTTGAAAAGTTCTATCTTTTAATGTAATAGTTAATTTTAATTATTGTAATTTTCTTTTTAATTTTTTTATTTGAGATTCAATATATGTTTAACTGTTTTCAACAATGTCATTATTTTGAATTGTTTTATTCCAGATAGATGGACCATACTAATAATGAAGGACCAATTAGGATAAAAATGTATTATTACCTCCAGTACTAGTAGGATGTCAAAAAGTAAGTCACACTATTAATTTCAACTTAATTTAATTAAAATAGTTTTGTAATTGATTTTGTCCTACATGATATGTAGATATATATGGAAAGCTATGGTAATTTTGTTTAGATTTATGTCAGTTTAATGATTGTATTATATTTTTAGTTCACTTGCATTATGTATGAATGTATATTTGAATTTCACAAGTTTCCCACCTTATATATATAAAAACTAATTCACATATATTAGAAATAAATCGACCAGAAGTAAGGGAGAATTATGAATAACAATTTCATATTGGTAGTTATATTTCAATATGTGTATGTTAATGAAATGGTGTTAATATGCAGGTAGCATGGAAAAGAGTTATCTGATTTGATTGTCAGCTTTATTTTCACATACAGATAACCTATTAGATATATTATGGAAACTAAGTTCCAACATTTTTACCTGGCAGTTTTTTTTCTCATTAAGCTTTAACATAACCGTGTCATTAAATTATTAGTGTTCGTCTCCTCAATATTTCAGACTGAATGAATCTGCCATGTTTAGATATTCAATAACAGAAATTAAACTAACATACTTGTAGACCATGACTTAATTAAATTGACTTCATTATGTGTGATTGGATCTAGATGGTCTCACCCAATTAAATAATTTAATATCTACACATCTTCACACTGGCTGATTCTATGTTAGCTTGCTTATCAATTCTGGTTCACCTCAAATTGTCAAACAATGTGTTTTAAAGATCAAAGTGAAGAGAAAGATCAAAGGACATTGATGTAAGGTAACATTATGACATTGTTAACTGAAAATAATTGATGGCATTCCAGTCTATAGGTTTCTGTTTATCTTCCACTTCTGTTTGTGTTTGTTTAGCCTTAAGGTATTACATAGTTTTACAGTTAGACAGAAGTCAGAATCTACCGGGAAATACGTTCAACTGTAAACTGTGATTCCGTTGTTTTCTTTTTGGAATCTGCTGGGGTTTTTTTAATATTTTTAAAATTCTTCCATTCTTGCATTATGATTAATGAGAGTGTCATATGGTGTCTTTCAGACACTTTAAAATGTATAATATTTCATTCTCGAGTGACATTTTGTCCTTCCTGATAATGATTGAAATTTGATCTGCTGTCTGGGGATGTTGTTAGGTTTCGGATGTTCTAAACCCCTATTGTTGTTTATGTCATATAGTTCTGTTTGCTTCTTTGATTTCAATTTAATATGATCATTTTATGCTTTATTCTCCTGTTATCATGTATTTTATCTGTCATATAACAAGTTCCTTTTGGGTTTCATCGTCTATGAAATTGCTGCTTATTTTTAGACAAGCTCTTTATCCCTCAAACACTATTCTGTTATGTCTCTCTCAGGTGACAATTTATCATATTATATCATAAATTTGGGTGTTATTTTCATTTTATTTGTATGTTCAACGAAACAGATGTACTATAGAAGACTGTTCTGTCTTAATAGGCTATTTCTTATTGTTCATGGGAGAATCCATTGATTTAGTTCTACTTATAAGCTTTTATTTGTATTAGTTTATTGTCACGGTTTCCCTTGTGAGTTATAGACAGGCATTTTTGTTTTCTTTCCAAATGGCGGGCAGTTGGAGGGAGCTTCGCGCTGCACTGGTGCTCTTAGAGCTAAGGGGCAACAAGAAGTTGTTGTGGCATCCTGTAATGTCCTGTGATTGTCTTGTATCTTGTCATTGTTTGTTGCCAGTGGCATCGGGGCATGCTTTCCTTCACCTATTGGACTGGCACGCCGTCATATGAGTGAAATTACCGTAAGTACGGTGTAAAACCCCAATCAAACAAACAAACGAATCTTTCCAAATGTTTTCATGATTATCAAGTTATTTTATAATCATACATGGGTAACATAAAATAACTATCTTCTTGGAGTGTTATTTGATGGTTTTGGTGTACATGTTTTGTATCAAATACATTTCTAATTAAAGTAAGAAGGACAATATAAATTGATACATGGAAATTCCTAGCATTCCATCAATATCTGCTGATTGTAATTTCAGTGCAATTTCACATGCTCCAGTTTGATTGACAATACTAATCAGAGTGTAATCCTTGGTTTTATGGGGTTATTTTTGATGTGTTGTTCTGCCTGGTTGAACTGTGTCTTAATGAGGTAATTGAATGCAGGGAGGAGGCTGCTGGGTAGTTTGGCCTAATTGGGTTAACAGTGTGCTGGCTTGAGGTTAACAGAGTCAGGGGAGTAACAGTCCAGGAGGAGAGGGGGCAGGGTGGCCCGCACATACTCTCTCTGGCTGTCCTCAGCCAGGCAGGCCAGTAGCACAGTCAGATAATGTTACAGTCTGCCCTCGATTGCCCTCTCAATCATGATCAGCAAAATTTCTGCGATTGGCTCAGAAATTGTCATCCGTTCACAGCTGACTGAATCACACCCAATAGTTATATATTCTTGACTGGAGCCACCAGTTAATTTCAGCAGCGTCAAAGTAATTTGATGAGCCCAAGACAAATCACATTTTACCATTCCTAGTCGTGTCTCAAAGAGCAATTGAACTCATTATTAGCCTGTGCCTCAGATTCAGTTACTCAGGACATACATATACATACAAAAATCATGTTAAGATTTGATATATGATGGTCAATATAGCTAAACACATGTAATTTTGTTGGAAGCTAGACAAGCGATATCACGCTAGATGATTACAGTTGAAATTGTTCTAACTCGCTGGCTTGAGATTATTGATTTTCTTCTACAGCCAGGAGGAGGGGAGGGCTGGCAGAAATACCAATCTTTTCACAAACTAATATTTTTCCCACTATTATAAGTGGAAGAGATTTGTTTGAAGTGGACGTTTGAAAATCTGTTTATGTAATCCTGCGTGGGAAGCAAGCACTTTTCTTGTCCTTTCTCTTGAAGTCTCTCCGCTGGTCAGTGGTTCAGCCCTGGGCTAAATGAAGGCTTCAGAGATCAGTGCTGTGAAGATGTTTGATCCAGTTATGTAGTCATTGTTAACAAACAGTTAGAACACAATCAGTAAGGTGATTAGCATGTGCCCCCTGTTCAGATCCAATACACTTATTGTTACCTAGGTAAGTGGTTATTTCACCTTATACTATCACTACCAGCAGGTGCCCGCCTTTCTTCTCTTGTTATCCTATCAAGCTACCTTAATGAGTGGCACACTTCAAACAGTCTGGGAACCCCCCTCTCACCAGAGCACCCCAGGTACACACACCCTACCTGTATATTCACGTTACCTACATTTATTCCTGTGACAGTACCTGGACAATCCTCTGTTAATCACATTATCAGAATGAATGTTATAATTAAAGTTAAATAACAAAATCAGACATGTTTCCTTGAGATTACATATGGAAACTAAATGGATTAGACTTATGTGCTACTTGTCTTTAGCTTTATCCAATTAATTCCAGATTAAAGTATTAAATAAAATTTGCTTTCATATTTATTGGTAAAATGTGAGTGGGGAATGCTTTTTATTGTCTATATTTTAATTTATTTAGTGCTTTCCATCAATGTAAAAGTTTCATTCACTTGGGTCCCAAGTAGATAATGCTTTTTTTTTTACATATTGTTTGTGTAATTTTAAATAATAATTTTTTATTTAGTGGTTTGAGTCCATAAATTAGTACTCTTGAAGTAATTGAACATTTTTTTTATTTTTTATCATTGAACAGAATGAAAATTTGACAAACATAGAAGAGTCAGAAATGCGCACAACAATAATGTTACATTTAAACTTGGACTTTCTCTGTATGTGACAATTCCAATCTGAGTCTTATTCTAGACAGCCTATTTTCATTTTACCTGGTTGAGTTTTGAGGAGGAGTTGAAGCTAATTACCCGGTTCTGGAGTGCTGTCATTTGTGTAATGATTAGTACCTTCTCTATCTCCTTAGAAAATATAAATTAAAACTTTAATCATAGGGTATAAGAGATGTTCGGCATGTAATTTTGAGGGATAACAAGATTAAGTTGAATCTGGTTCTTTGAGCTGATTAGGGTGTATTGTTAGAGGATAAAGTGTGACTCGTTTCAGTGTCTTTTTTGCAGGCTTTTCTCAGTTCTGCAGTGTTATAGTTGGCACAGGTCTGTAATTAGATTATTCCAGTTCACTGCAGGTGGCAAAGACCTGTTATCAAAGTCACTAATTCCTCCCATCAATGGGCCCTTTGACTGTTGGTAAAGAGCCTTTTGTAGCAGTCTATAACCAGGGGCTAATCCCTAAGTAGTTTAGAGTAGAGACCCCCTTCAGTTTGTAAAACATGCCTCTGTCCAATAGAATGAGTGGATTTTCATAGCCTCATTGTTCTTCATAAAAACAGAATAAAAATTCCTTTGCCAACATCTAAAACTATTATAGTATAATTACAGGCTAACATTTTTAAAAGATAATCTTTAAACAGGATTTTGCACGAGACGATGGTATTAGTCAGGGATAACTGTTTATAAGAGCATTATTTCCCTGGAAGTTCCAGTATTATATGTAACAGTGGCCGTGTGTTCTAATAGTCTCAATACAGTGGACTTGCGTTTATACTCTCTATGCACCTGAGGGTTTCTGATCTCAACAGTACATATTTCCAAGGGACTTTTTCTGATATGCTGAGAATTTCCTACTAGTTAAAGTGATTTCATACTTCTGTGAAAGGTAAATTGATGATCATTTTAGTTTGTAAGGAATTGTTTTGTGTTAGAAATAACAACTGTATAGAATGTATTTAAAACTGTAAGTGTGCTGCTCATTACACCCAGGAAAAATATGATTTTTAACTGAATAGATACCCAATTAATTTGATCTTTATTTACATACAGTATCCTTTCATATTGGCTTATTAAAACTACTGTGTACTTTTAGAATGGGTTATTTATTGTATTTGGTCAGTTTCCATTATGTGAAGACTTAATATGATTGTTTCATAAATACACGACAGAGAAATAGTGTGTTAATGTGAGAAACTAATATTGAAGGGTGGGGGGGGTGTATATTGCATTTTAATAATTAGGAGTGCAATTTGTTGATGGCTTAGAATGTTAGAGGTCTATTTGCAGACTTAAATAGGAACAGTTATGTTTTGGGAAAGTGTTGTAAAAAAGGGATTTTTTTTTTTTTAGTAATTGACAGTTTGCTTGTTAAATGGTAGAGTGTGTGTTTTTTTAGGGAACTTGTTTACCTTGGTGATATGTTCTGCCTTAAACACTTCAGTTTCGTTCTGAGGGAATTATTTCACCAGGAAAGTTAACTCTAAGGCAGCTGTTTGTTTGGGGTGCCAAGTGTTTGTGGGTTAAAGTGTCAGTTTGAAGGGCAGAGGGTAACCCAGGGCTGACAGACTGAGCTCTCCTTCCCAACATCCCTGAATCCACTTTACCATTAACTACTTTTACAGATTATCAACAGACTGGCTTTAATAGGAGAGCCTTCCTGTATTTAGCTGCTGTTACTTACATTAAACACCACTGGTTAATGTTGTCTCTGTAGAATCTGTTATCCAGACTGGTAGAAAGGTATCAGAGATTCACTCAACACTGTTATTTGCCAAACCCATAATTCTTGCAACTGTTTAGTCTGTCAGCTCTGATTTTAACTTTTAAAACATTTTCTCTTGACACCAGAGGAACTGGCATGTTTATATTCAGAAAGAATTATTTTAGATTCAGTTAATAGGAAATGTTATTGAGAAATAGCTAAATATTTAGGTTTATTCCACATCTGCCATAAAATCTAAAAATTCATCTTTCATCTGAAAAGACTGACATATTTGTTATAGTAGACGCCACAAATATCTTGAAGTGAATCACATTATTCGTGAGAAAATGTCGTAAAAAAATATAGACATCTGTCCCATTTCGACAAAATAGTGAAAATCTTGATAGGTTGGCATTCTGTTTGATGACAAAAAAGGTGTACGTGTGTGAAGGGGGTGGGGGGATATATTTGGATGTATGATAGTTTATTTTACATCTGCTACAGAAACTCAAAATGATATTGTTTAATGGAAAAAAGGTTTTGATGGAATTGCAGAAAGTGAGGTTATATCTTTTACCACAGCTGCATTGAAAATGTGTGATTGATCTTTTAGAGATTTGTGTAATAGTCAGATAGGATTGTCCAATGGTTGATGTCTTGACATTAGATATAGACATTACTAAGCAGATGTGAAATGAGGGTGTTACTTCACAGTTAGTGACTGGCACCTACAGCTGACACTGAGTTCTACTCTCTTTATAGTCAGGACATATCAGACTGAGTTACCTCACTGAAATACTACTGACAACATCCACACCCAATCACAATACAGACATGTTCTATTCACATACACACTTCAGGAATCATCTTTATTTTGAATTTGGCAGCATGGGCTGGCCTGTCACAAGGACGTAATATGAGTGAAGTAGCCCCTATTTTGTAGGTCTATTCACTTGCTTGACTGTAAAATAAATTCCTAAATTGAACAATGCTAGATTTCATTTTCCCCCACTTCAGATTACCTGGAAATAATAGTTACACTCAAATTCAAAGTTCAATTAAAAAACAGCGCATCAGCTTGATCAGCAGTTGTTTATTCTGTAGCTCTAGGATAAACTATTTATTTCCTGTTGCCTACAGATAAGATTCTCTTCAACAAATCAAAAAAAAATCACAGGCTTTTTTATTTTAAAAATATTTGAAAACTATTCTATATTGTTATCATTTACCCGATAACAAAATGATTGTTGTCATAAAGTCACCCTGGACTATTGAATGATCAACATTATGTTTGTTTATAAGTAGTTTTATTATCAGGTGTTACAGCTCCACCTGTTTCCATCCCACCTGTACAATCTCCAAACCAATGACCCATGAATTAAGACTCTGCCATTGAGAAGCTCTCTTTGATATCAATGACTGATTATTATCAAAAGTAAATTGCAGCCCACATGCAAAGCTGTCGTGACTATACCAAAGCTGATTTCTGTCAGGCCTTGTTTTGTGTACCACCACTGTGTGATTTCATCTAAAATTACTGCAGCAAAACTCTTGCTTGCCTGCTTTAATGTTGGAGTGTTTGAGGGTAATGATACCCTGGGCTACTATCAAATGTGTCCGACACAGAGTCTGTATACTTTCTGGTTGAGATAATGGTTTATCCCATTAAGTGGAAAGCTATTTTACAGTATCCTGGTCCGGTCTAACTACCTACCTTATACTCCAGCTCTACACAGTGTATAGGTTATCTCTGTTTCGTGTTCAAACCAATATTGCTTTATTACCGGCCCTGGAAGTAAATTGAGATGGAGAATCAACTTGGAAATATGAGTTTGCTCTGGGGCTTTGGGAAGCTTATCTTCTATTTTATAGCTTATCCTGAAGGGGATGTTGAATTTGGTATATCTAGAGTGATAAAATATTAAATACTTCTACCTAGACTAATCCAGGACACATCACTCATCGGACATGAGAATAGCTGAACCGTATTTACTGGCTTTTATTTCTACTAATTCTGATCATAATTTACTGCAATAAAATATTAGATGACATAGATGTTAGATAACAAATGACAGAGCTGTCAAATATTAAACCCGATGGTTGTAAAGTTTCATGTCTCTCATAAATCTAGACTGAATTTTATCTGCTGAACTACAAGTATAGAAATGTCATTGTCTTTGAGCGGCATGTCATCAGAGTAGCGACCATCAATAAATCCTCGAAGCTATTTCCACAGTTTGATGAGTTCCTATTTGGTTAATTGCTAGCCTTACTCAACAGCAATTTATGTCTAGTCATCAACCCAGCTTGGCAAGGAATTCAGTTTTTAAGCCAGTACAGGCAGCTATAGGCCCTAAAAATACCTGTTATCCACATTTCTGTTGGTTTTTTCTGACTAGAAAATGGAACAAAACACAAAAAAACTCTATTGTTGTGTTTGATAATTATGGGCAGCCTAATTTTGTCGTACAGGCTTCCAAATTAGCCCTGCAAACCTGTGTGGGAAAAGTGACTTGTTAATTATGAACTCTCACATCTGTCGAAAATGACAAATCAAGCAACTTTATGAAAATCTAGTGTGCCATTTGCTTTTTCTAAAGCCTTTTTTGTTGGCTGTCTTCAACTCTCAGAAAACGTGTGGCCCAGGTCCGACTTTTGTGGCAGCTACAATGCTCAACGTTTCCCTATGACAGTGAGAGGCCGACTATTCCTTGTTCTGATCGGTGATTTCTCTGCCTTTGTTCCCTCTTTGTTATGTATATCATTGATTTCCCCTCAGTGTTTGTTCACACATGGCTGTTACAGGGGCAGGGTAATGGCCATGAATTAGGAAAATGTCCCGATGACTGAGAGCGACTTAATGGCATCAACTGAGCTCTCCGTGGAGTTATCGGGACATGTTAAACATCCAGGAGAGTTAGGATCAGTTAGAGAACTAACGGCCTGAGTCATCGCCACTGGATTGTCACCATCATCTCACCCTTCATGTCCCTCAAACAAAACCATTGTCTTCTCTTCCTATCACTACCGCATAGCATTACACCTCAAACTCTCCCTGACCCATAGTCCGTGTCATTAAAGAAAAACAAGATGGAAATTAAGCCAACATTAGTTTCGGTGACGATCACTCAATGTTTTTTACTCTGAGGCATCAATATCACCCTATTCAGAATGGACCATGAACGAATTACATTTGAGGTCGATGAGACAAGGTTATATTGACTATATAAAGATGGGTATTGTTGATAACAGAGATATCTGTAGAAAATCTCAATTGTATTTCCAATGGGAATCTCTCTTGAAGGCAACAGTTTAAAATAAATTTCATGTCATATTGATAGATCGGTTACTACATTCATGCAGGTGGTACTAACATTTTTATGAGAAAAGAGTTTACAATATTCGAGAGAAAGTGTTAATGAGTATTAAGACCAAGGAAGACAATACATGTATCTCTGAATCCCATCTTATGGAGTAATCACAGAGATTTGCCGATTAGGGCAAATGAAAAAAAGAAAACAGAACACATTTAACTTGTAATCTTGGTTAGACTAATGAAGTAGTGTTTGATGCTGGTTCACATACTGTCTAATATGGATTCTTTAATAAAGTCTTCAGTTATCTGATTATTCTCTTCTGATTACACACAGAAGACATGGCCTCT
Source organism: Cryptochiton stelleri (assembly GCA_031471745.1). NCBI lineage: Eukaryota > Metazoa > Mollusca > Polyplacophora > Chitonida > Mopaliidae > Cryptochiton > Cryptochiton stelleri. Next base: position 14,671 of record JAUELC010290754.1, read on the forward strand.
AACAAGTGACCTGGAAAACCACACCTAATGTTGATACAGACAACATCTTTATTGGGTGAGAATTGGGGCGCCTTGGGGTAGAAATGCTACCCTGCATGCTTAGTGACTCTTTTTATAATTACATGTCCATTGTGGTGTGTTGAAGATGTCCTGGAATGGAAGAGAATTCATTCAAAGTCACTTTGTCTTGATAATCCCTCATACTAATTACATAACATTAAATTGAGTGTCTTAATGTATAAATATTTTGATAAACATAGAGAAACGAAATTCAACATGCCTACACCTGGGATGAAAACGTGCATAATACTTGCTACATCACAATCAAAACAAAATATTTTAAACAATTCAATGCAACACTTGTAACAAGGGATTGAAAGAAGTTCATGTCTTCAATTTTGAATATCTGGGCCAAGAAACGGGCAATTATTTTACATGAGTGAAAATTCAATATTTTATTCAAGCTCATGCAACTAAATGGCCTGTTTACCTCTAACTTCACCTGACACTTTTGGTATGCCAGAACCAGAATTTTTGGAATTCCTTGAGCAAAAAAATTATTATGGGTAATATCTAGAACAAAGATAGTTCAGTACCCTTGTCCCATTGCTTTATGTTAAAGAGAGATAGACAGTGTTATCAAATCAAATAATAATCCATTATTGTTACTGAGATTAAGGTGGTCTCTTCTTGTGAGAGAATACAGGTTGTACTCCATTGAGAGTCACTGTAACCCATGCCTTGTTAGTCAATCCCTGTGCAAGCATGCAATTTTTTCTGTACAATTTTTCATAAAAAAGATAACAAGATCCAGGTTATGATTAAAATGGATGTAATTGAGTACAGGGAAATTGTCTCAACCATAGTCAAATCAATAATGATATTGTCAATGAAATCCTACACTTTGATTGTGTCAGTGTATAGATCTACAGATATCACCTTCATCTCATGTGATCAATTTGTTCATATTACTTCATCTCGCTATTACAGCCTTCTTCAACAGGTTCAAATTTCTGCACAGTATTAATAAATAAAGTGTTGGTGCATTTTCATTTCATTATCTGTCTGTGCAGTTCCCATGTGAACCAAATCTGTACAGTTGTCAGTGAAAATTGATGTGTATGCTTAATTTAGGTTTTATGTTTCAAGCCATTATGGATTTCGATTTATCATTATTGAATCTATGCAGGTATTTTTTGTACCTAATTTATTTTTTGCCATAAAGGTGTTATCTGATTTTCACCTGTAATTTGATTTCTGACAGATTTTTAGATTCTGTGTATGTTATAGTGTTGTCGTTGTTGTTCGTGGACGCGTGGACATTGCCTGAGGGGCGAATCTCTCTGGGTGGGATATGTTCAGTCTAATGTAGACATGGTCCATACATCAGACATACTCTATTCTCCCTATTACACTGAAGATCTTAGGATAGAGACATATCTATTACTGTTCAAGTTACTATCTCAAACCACATCAAACTATGATGATTAAATTTAAGCCAAGTATTTTGTTACCTTGCTCTCGACTTTGTAATTTTACCCTAAGATACTTGAAAGTAGACAGTCTCAGATTTGACAGGAGAACCTTCTTGAATGGCCTCAATAGTCTCCTGAGAAAATGGCTCTTCTAATAGGGTGAGATTTATTGAGGAAACTTTCATGGCTATCCCATAGTAGACATTTCTCTTTAGATTGACAAGATTTATTTTTCAACCAAAAGGTTTAGAATATCACTCTGATTAATGTGGTTTTAGGAAGTGTTGTGTTTTCAATGGGAGGCTCTGTACTAAACAAAAAGTTGTTTTTATATAAGTTTTATCTGATGTGTATTCTTGTCAGCTTTTTCAGAGTTGTAGCTTACATCTAGCTATGTTTATTTGTAAAATGCTTGAGTATTTGGAGTATAATTCAACAATTATTTAAGTGTTAATGTTGTTTTAGTATGAAGCTATAATCTGATTAAAAGCTGCATGTACTGTCTTCTTTGAGTTATAATTCAAAGAAGAAAGGACTTTTTTAATTCACTTACCTTACCGTGTAAAATTATTGTGGGAAATAATTGTATGGAAAAAGAAAGTGAATGGCTATCAAGCAGTGCATTGGCTAATTTGAATATAGGAAATACTTCACAACCACTAAATCATTTATGTTGAGAAAATATGAAGAAGAGTTGGTTAGGTTCCAATGTTATGCGGCTGAATTTGCAGACAAAAGAGTGGGTCAGCTGACATTCTAAGGTGGTTTGCATTGTAATCTCTTCAGAACATCTTCGGTTTGAGAGGATTTATTGTCTAAAAGCTAAAGATAATAAAAACCTAAGGTCTGCTCATTTTACTTGCCAGGTAATATGATAAAAATATTACTCTTATACAATAAATGTTTAGTCTTCTATTTTAATGGTAAAATATCTGCTATCTTTGATCACTAAACTATAAGTTACAATAAAATACAAGTGTGGCTATATGAAAAATAAAAAGAGATCGTATTTTAAATCTTCGGGAAATAATTGACAAATGCAGGTACATGTAAGATATAAATTATTGATAAAGCTAAATTAAGTCAATCAAAGAATAATGTTAAAGTCTAAAATATAAAACATTAGTTGAGTTATGTTGAGATGATGTAAATGGATATAGCTTAGTTAAGTAGAGAATTGCAGACCATATGTCATTATAAAGAACTGAATACCTTTAGAATCAAGTTCAAATAAATCCAATTAAATCCTTGAGTGGAATATGGAGAAGCAATGTTACTGTTAGCATCAAATGAAATGCTGACATTTCCATTACAATTGAATAGTGTATTAACTTTGTTTGACCATATGGCACCATTAATCTAAGATTCAATTAAATCTTATTAAAGTCCATTTAAAATATTCTAAACCAATTTTAGTTTTAATGTGTATTACAAAGCAGACATTTTAATTGAATTATTCTATAAGCTTGCTCTTAACTGTTTCCTTACAAAGGTGTGAAGGTTTTAATATACGATTGATCTGGTTAATTGTCTGTGGTAATGAGTTGTTTGATTTCCCTCATGGCTACCTGCTGTGTGGATTAACATGGCACTAATCTGGTTAGCTATATGGCATAATGACTCACAATCTTTTGTTTCCCTCTAACTTGGCAAGTGCCTATACTTTGTCTGGGAGATTTACTCTGGACACATATTTCTTATGGTACATATGTTCTTTGAGTGGAATTAAGAATGGGGTCTTGTTGGAGGAATTCCAGGTGTGTGTATATGGAGTATTACTTATTGTGTCAGGTGATTAGCTCAGGTGTGCAAGTGATTAACACTGGCTACCTGGGAGACTTGTCAGAACACATAACACACTTAACACAATCTGATACTTAGGGGGTGGGCTAGATTAATCACTTTATAAACCAATGCCTTCTGATTCTGGCTACCAGTTTAATGTCAGACACCAAAGCAAGCTGTTTATTTGATTATTTAATTTTAATATAGGTGTGCATGTATCTGGGACATTTACATATATGACATACCTCACATGTAGGTAAAACAGGACTCCTAATTATTGTGTGTATTAACATTTGATTGATGTGAATATTTTTGCCAGATCAGAATATGGACTTTTTAGAGACTATTTTTATCCATTTTAGTAACATAAGTTGCAGTAAAATATTTTTGTGTATAACTTTTTTATTAAACTAATATTTCTCTATGTTTCAGGACTGTGTTATGAGACTTATGTGGACTTGAATACCTAGACTGTTACATGATATGAGAATGGCAGGAGGGTTGAAGATGTCTGTTGTGTACCTTGCTGTCGTCACTGCTTTGGTTACTGTGTGTTTCGCCACGGAAATCACTTACAGGACTGTAGAACAACGGCCCAGAGGAACATTTATCGGCAACATCAAGGTGTCTGCTGACTATGAGCAAATCCTTCCATTATCAGAATATGAAACACTCCGCTTTTCGTTTCTTCCCAAAGATGATCCCAACTCATTGTACCTTAGAATCAAAGAGACCACAGGAGAAATCTTCAGTAATATTCCACTTGACAGAGAAAATTTATGTGATCCGTCCGACACTAACTGTATGGTGTCTTTCAAAGTGGCAGTGTTATCTGACAGTGGCCGTACATTCCAAGTGAATTCTATTAACATTGTTATTGAAGACATCAATGACAAATATCCAATGTTTCCACAGAATCATCTCAAGTTAGAGATTCCTGAAAATACCAAAGACAGCTATGAAATAAGAGCTGCACAGGATAATGATGCTGGAAAAAACTCTATTCAGTCATACACGATTGAACCAATTGATGGTCCATTTATTTTGACTGAAGTTAAACAACCTGGTGGAAACATTAAGCTTAATCTTGTGGTCAAAGATATGTTAGACAGAGAAAAAAAAGACTCTTATAAAGTAACTGTCATAGCTCGGGATGGAGGGCAACCAATGAGAACGGGAGAAGTGTTGTTGGATATTAGTGTTATAGATGTTAACGATCATGCTCCAGTTTTCACAGAATCTGAGTACAAAGTATCAAAACTTGAAAATGTTTCAGTTGGAACTTCACTCCTCAAAGTAAAGGCCAATGATGAAGATTTAGGTGATAACGGGCGAGTAACTTACCATTTTGTGGGTAAAATTTCAGACATGTTTTTCATGAATGAAACAAGTGGTCAGATTGTGTTGTCACAGGGATTAGATTTTGAGTACCATGCTGTGTACAGGTTGACAGTAGAAGCTAGAGACCTAGGTACTCCATCACAGTCCTCTCAAGCTCTAGTTATAGTGAATGTGGTGGATGTCAATGATGACCACCCTTCAATTACATTCAATCTTCTGTCAGAAGGGACTTATGCTGCTATTCCTGAAGATGCTATTCCAGGGCGTTTTGTGGCACACGTAAGCGTTATTGATGGTGATAGTGGTTTGAATGGTGAAGTATCCTGTCGTTTAGACAGCGATACGTTTAAGTTACAAAGGTTAGATAGTAAAGACTTCAAGGTGAAATTAAATGCTCAGCTTGATCGAGAAACTAAAGATGAGTATGTGGTGACCATGTTTTGTCAGGATGGTGGTCTTCCATCATTAACAGCAACGGAAAAGTTTACTGTCAAAGTTAAAGATGTAAATGATCACGACCCTCAATTCCTTCAGACTGTCTATGCAGTCACCATTGAAGAGAACAACAAAGTTGGAGCAAGTCTGGTCCAGGTCTCGGCAACTGACGATGATATAGGTGAAAATGGTAGAATTGTGTACGAGTTAGCCAATGATGCTGGTAACCAGTTTTCTATTGATAGAAACACTGGACGGATCAAGGCTAGAGTACATCTAGATCGTGAGAAAACCCCCGAGATTGTGTTTAATGTGATCGCTAAGGATAGAGGCGTTCCACGGGCTGCTGATACAGCAACTGTAGCTGTGACCGTTCTGGATGTCAACGATGAGCATCCAATTTTTGAACACTCTGAATACGAGTTTGTGATTGATGAGAACGAGGAGCCAGGAACGATTGTTGGTTCAGTGTATGCCATGGACTTTGATTCGGGTCTAGGAGGAGAAGTCATCTATTTCATTTTACCAAAATCAGACCCCAACAATTTATTTTCTATTTCCACCACAGATGGAACAATTAAAATAAACGATGCTCTTGATCGAGAAATAAGTAGAGAACATGTGTTTATAGTACGAGCTCGTGATAAGGGAGACCCATCGTTAAACACCACTGTTCAGGTGATTGTTCTTGTGGCTGATAAGAATGACAACTCACCTGTGTTCACCTTCCCTAATGGTCGTAATAACACAGTGGAGGTGTTACACTCATTACACGTTGGTGGAGTTATAACAACAATAGAGTGTCATGATATAGACGATGGGCGGAATGCTCAGACTTCATTCTATATTGAAGAGGGAGATCCTAAAGGGTTGTTCTCTTTAGATGAGATCAGTGGAGATCTGACAGTGAGAAAGATTATGAAAACCTCAGATGTTGGTAATTATGCCTTGCTACTTATTGCCCAAGACAAAGGGATTGATGGACAAACAACAAGGAGAGTGTTACATGTAAGAGTAGTACAGGACAATGACACTTTGGTAACTCCTCCTGCTAGCAGTGGTACCAACCATGTTCTCAATGTGACACGGACACAGACGGCATCGGACGATTCTGACAAAAGCAACACCATGATGATCATTGTCATCTGTGTCGTTGTTGCAACTGTACTTATATCTATAGTGCTTATTGTATCCATTTGCCTTGTTTTAAGAAAACGTGACTCTCGAAGACCAAACTATTGTACAAAGTCTGAAGAGCAGAAAATCATGAAACAGAAAGAAAGTCCTCCTAGTAGCTTGAGTGGTAAAATACCTCCCCCTTCATCACCTAACGAATCGGATGATAACAAACTTCAGAAAAAAGAAGTTAGTTTTTCACTTGAAGAAGTGAACCAAGACTGTCATAATTTAACAAACTCTACCCATAATACATCATTTTCAACGTTTAAAGGGCAACACCATTCCTCAATAAACCCAAGTCCAACAGAGGTGAGTCTTTATTTGTTTTTCATTTTTTATATATTTTCTTTTTGTCTACAAAAACGTTGCCATTTCTGTCTTCTATAAAAACATAGGTTATATTTATTATGTAGGGTACAGGTATGCATCAAGTGGAGACTAGCACAAGGTTATAGAGTTGCTGGCTTCCTGCCACATGTATATTCTTCCAAAACTATTGTGAAAATAAACTACCAATCATACAATATTCTCACCCAACTACATGTAATTAACAAATAAAGCAGCGAATCTATGGGGAAGTTAATTTTGTTTTAAGTCTTGTCACCCCCACATGTTGGTTTGGATGACATCACCACTTAATATTCTGGATGTGTGCTCTATCAGTACCAGTGTCATTATAGCATCTGGCAGAATAAAGCCATACATGATAGAGATAATAAATTACTCTCCATAATCCTCTGGAAATTGACTAATTCATTTTGATGGAGGCTTGCTTCTGGGGTGGTGTCAAGAGGGTTGTATTGCCTCAAGGGTTTCTCCCAATGCTATCTGTTGCCATCAGCTTCTTCTGGACACTCTACATCTCATATTTTTCATTATTCTTAGGGCGAGTGATTGGGGGGGTCACAAGGTCAAGTTGGCCCTGTTAATGCTGGGCAGATTGACTAAGGTCTCCTCCGTTTGTCCCTAGGGTCTGATTTATAAGTCTTCAGATAGAAATGATTACTCAGGAAGTAACTTAACTTGGCAGTCTGAAATATTATGAACTGTATCACGACATAGGCCTACGACTTCTGTGAACATGTGCCAGACTTTATTAAAGATGGCATGTGTTGTACCTAGCCCAGCCATGAACATGCACAGCTGTAATGTATTCTATAACACTTCACTCAACCAGTTATCTATCTTATGTTCCTTGCTTGGCTGAAAACAATAGTATATTAATGAAATAAATCTGACCATTCGTTGTGATCACTATGTCTTCATTTGATCATATGTTTTATTTCAACCAGTTTTTAAATTCTTAAATTATAAATTAACTCATGTTTATTTTTCTTGTTAAGCAGCAGATACCAGTCATAGTGAAGGTACCAGCTAGTAATCATTCCAGTCCTGTTTGTCAGTCTCCAATCTCTGAGAATCTGCCAGAGAAAACTCCACAACATAATACCATAACACATAAAGACCAGCATTGGCCACAGAAAAGAACAGTAGAGGTATGCTAAGTTTACATTAGATTTTATCTTTATTAATATATACAAAAATAATTCCATGAGAATCAAACTCAGAAAGCTGTTTTTATTTTTTTTTGCTTTGCTGTTTATGTTTTTCTAAATAAGACCAGCGCTATTTTTTGACACCCCTGAAATGTAATCAGTATCCAATGATTCTCAGCTTAGCCATTTTTAGGCATTTCTTATAACTGGAAATTCAGAACTTATATGTGTATAGGCTTGAGAGTTTTTTGTGACCAAGCAGTAATGTTGCTAATGTTTCACTTTAAGCTAATCTATCTGCAGCGAGAGATTGATAGGATGCTATACCGTTCTGCATCTTACGGACCGTTACGGTTAACAGTTGTTTTTATCGTAAACCAAAACTAATCTGAAAAATGTAGCAATCCCATTAGTTAAGCTGTTAATTTGATTTTAAATGATTCTATTTCGAGTGGTACATGACTGTAGAAAAAAGATGCCCTAGTCTTTCACTTTGGGAATGTCAGTCTTTATTTGCATGATCTTAATGGACTGGCCATCAGCATTAATTTGGTTATAACACTCTTTTGTTCACACTTTAAGTTGATACATATAAGTTAAAATACCGAAAGTGTAAAATCTGTTAAGTTGATACATATAAGTTTGTTAAAATACAGAAAGTGTAAATAAAGTCAGTTACGTTGATTCATATAAGTTTGTTAAAATACAGAAAGTGTAATAAAGTCAGTTAAGTTGATTCATATAAGTTTGTTTAAATACCAAACGTTTGTACATGTAATAAGAATAAATATGAACAATTGTTTATAATGGTATTTTCTGTTGTAGGTTAAACATTTGTTGGAATTATTACACAAAGATGATTCACATAGTGATACGTCTGGTGAGACGTTTACCAGTGATAGTGGACGAGGTGGGAGTGAGGAGGATGGTCATAGGGATCAACACTATACACATACCGACCAAAGTAAGTCACAGACTCTGTTTTTTAATTCGGTTTTGGATTATTGGTTTGTGGATTGGTTTTGCATCTGGACTAATCACATGTCAAAGTGAATGGGAAGTTTCAATATCTAGGTATATGTCACACCTCACAGCCTTTTTTTTTGTTCACTACGTTTAAAAAAGAAGAAATAGCACTAAAAATACGATAATAAGGATATTTTTATTCCTGGAAATATTGATAAGGTTAGATTGTTTGTTTGATTGGTGTTTTACGCCGTACTTAAGGTTATTTCACTCATATGACGGCGTGCCAGCCCAATGGGTGA
>JAUELC010290755.1:0-15732 GCA_031471745.1 Cryptochiton stelleri
TTAACTTGTTAGAGCCACTATAAGCCGACACCTGTATGGTGGACAGTTCATGCCATATTGGTTGAACCTCCATAAAATTAACAATTATTCAATAAAGTTCTTTATTACCCCAGAAAATAGAATGGAACTCAAATACTGACACACAATGATTCTGAAGGATTCGGGCGAATATTAAGTTGTAGATTTTGAATAAACAAGAAATAGGAATCACAACATAGGTAACTGGCTTATACTTAATTGTTACTCTTGCACAAACAGCACTGTAATTGCATCAAAACGCGACAAGTAAGGGAATTTGTTTTACATCAAATCAAAGATAAATAACTCTCGAGTAAAAATCTGTTCGAGTTGTCTCCCATAGTACTTATTGCCTGATCGCCCATCCCTGTACTTAATTAGTTGTCAAGGTATTGTAATCAATTAAACGCATGCAATTAATTCAATCTTTAGGAATTGGAAAGAAAGCACAGGTGTAGGCCAATCTTGTCCTATGTGTGGTTCGCGTGGGTCAATGTGTTACTCTGTTTGAATCGACAAGTAAATTGAAATTGAACCAAGCTGTAAACTTAGGGGTTTTTATCTTGTGATAAACGGAGTCCAACGTTCGGTCAGTTTGTTCTTGTTGCTACTAATTTAAATACTAAAAGTACAACTGCTCTACCAATAATAACCAAAACTGTATGGAACCAGCTAGGCTACTGTTAGCATTGAACCCTTACATTAACGAAGCACGATTTTTAATTTAGCCCCTGGGAAGAAGTTAGCCTACGGGGACCGCAACTAACTTACATACAAAAAGTACACCTCCAGCAATAATAATCCGATCTACACAAGGAATCTGGAGCATATAATTTGCTTTAGACCCAACGAGATAAAAGAAGCCCGATTTTTATTTTGACCTCTGGGGGCAAGGAGTTTGTTTCCACTGAGTCCGTCTTGTTGTTTTAATATTTTTCCCATATAGGCCTATCAATCACAAATTATACTGGTCTAGACTTGATAGGAAGGTAATTTATGAATACTTACGGGTCAGGTTTGCTGAAGAATTTGTTGAGTCTCGCCAAACGCCTAACACTTGCTATTCGTTTAGAAAATAGGGTAGGTTTAACAGTTAGTCTATCAGTCATGGTGAAAACCCGGGGCAATACTTTAGAACACTACAGTAACAGTACACCTGCGAATAGATTACTCGCAATACACTATTGTTTACACGGGTACTCTAAATATTAAGCACTGATTTGATTGTCCAACCTTTACAACATTCATTTTCTTTCAAAAGTTCTTCGCCATCAAACTCACTTTTGAAATATGATCATCAAGTTGAATCAGACGAAGAGAGTTTTATTGTGCAATCCATGAATGCCAATACGAAGGATAAAGCCTTAAAAATTGAATAACTTGCTTCATCGGTAAAATCCATCGAATCATTATAGAAAATTTATACTTTGTCTTAAAATAAAAGATGGAGAAATATCACAACCATGCAGGTATGCGGTGGGCAGTATTGATGATATTTTCCAAATATCATAGAATTATAATGTGTTTATCCGGGTAAAATCCAAAACACGTAAAAATCTGATAATCCGAATAATGACGAATATTGAACCATTTGACGTGAAGATTTTTCATAAACATCCAAACATTTTAAATATTCATGGCGAAACTGAACTTAAGATAGTCAGGAGAGGTTTTTTTTAGTAACTTGTCACTGCTTGAGTCCTTACCTGGCACACTATATACATTCAAGAGGTACACACTTTAATAAGGTTGTATACCATAAACACATACTTTTAAGGGGTTGCGCTCCCTAATAGCCTACCGTTCAATAAATTAACATGGCATATTCAAAACTGACATTCTTTACAAATGTTGTATGTAAACTCTTACATAGTGACAGCGAAACATGAGTACTGGTTTTCAATGTTTGACAGTAGCTTTTTGTCACTTGTATTTTCTGAAGAACTGTACTCTCAATCGGGGTGAGAAATTAAGGCGTTAAGGGCAGGGTATTAAGGCGGTCTTATCAAAAGCCGGTGGCATACTTTGTTTGGTACTGCGAAGAGCCCTGGTAACTTGGTATTCTGTTCATTATTTAATAGTTACTAAAATGTCTAGACCCCATTGTCCATAATCAAGAGAACGTGACCTAATTGACCAGATAATGGAAGAGCTGAGTGATTAAAAAAAACTGTATTTTGCAGGCGGCGAAGCTCATGCATTCGGGCAGAAATAAATTATTCGTAGAACCCTTGTTTAACTGAAAATAGTTTTGCTGGGAGAGTAAGTCGAATTGAATAACTTATTCTAACTGTATATATCTTACAGGGGAGTTTGTGTTCCTTCGGCAAAGATTTGGATGGTGTTGGCCTATATTTGCTACTCCCATTCTAAGCACTCAGCTCAGAACCGGATTAACAGTTTATAAGCATGAGGCCCCTTGAAGCCAATTCACAAAGCATTTTCTGTCCTAAGTCAAACCGTTGAATTTGAGTTTTTTGATGCCTACTTAAATTATGACATGATTATATACTCTTTAATGAATTCACGACAAAAAGTTAATAATGCCCAATATATCAGACGTAGAAACTTCAAACTAGGGGATTCAAGTGAATTATAAAATTTTGAATTTGAAATGTCTCCAGCCTCTAAAACGCAAGGGGCACTGACCTAGATGCCCATAGCTCCAGGCTCTAAAACGCATCCGGCTCTGACCTAGAGGCCCATAGCTCCAGCCTCTGAAACACATCAGGCAGTGACCTAGAGGCCCATAGCTCCAGCCTCTAAAACGCATTCGGCACTGACCTAGAGGCCCATAGCTCCAACCTCTAAAACGCATCTGGCACTGACCTGGAGGCCCATAGCTACAGTCTCTAAAATGCATTGCCTTCATCCGGCACTGACTCAGACCTCAGAATGCAGCTGATCAATACGACATGACCTAGACAGCATGGTCACATGGGGCCATTGAGGGGCCAACATGGGCAAACGTCATGCCCTAATGGGTCCCATATCGGGCTGCACCCGTGGCGAATAAGGACCTCAATTATGATCTCCATATGTGGGGCCCATATGGGCAGCTTCCAGGACCCTTAATGGGTCTCAGGTGGGGAAAAGTGGGGCTAGCAAATTAGGGTAAGATAGCTTTTATATTATCCGGGACCCATATGGGGTCAATCCGGGCCTGAAGACTAGGGCTGAATAACTATGGGCCCCATGTGGGGGGATATGGGGCGATATGGGCCCATGTTCCCATCATTTCCCCACATGGGCCCCATGTGACCATGCTATCTGGGTATGTTTTTTCTTTACTGAAATCACAGTCTATTACATTTCTACGTCTGTTGTTTTCTTCTGTCACTAAAGTCACACTCGTCAGTGGATATATTAATTCGAACACTTTTTTGGTGCATTAGTAAAAAGTCTCTATTTCACCTAATTTCCATTTCTTATTCAATATAAATATTTATTTAAACCGATTTGACATCACGTGTTTCCGTTGTGGCAGAATATTCTTTGCCCAATTCAATCAAATGTCGATTTAACTTCATCAATTTACATACTCCTAATACAAAGGGGAAGAACTCTCATAAATTGGGTCCTTGCGGTGTGCAATTTTTACGAACAATACCTGCAGGTTTTTAGAGAGAAAAAAATACTGGTAAATGTACGAGTTGACAACGACGTTGCATGTGTCTAGTGTGTTATAATAGAGGCGCGCGTGGCACACCATTTATGATAGAAAAAAAAATTCCTGATAATTTTGTCGCGTACAAGAATGCTGACAAATGGAAATTCCAGCCAGCAAATCTCAGTGCCCTGCGGCAGACATACATTTACGTCCCCTGTTAACCGACGGGCAGAGGTATTTGTCTCTATATATCAAATACACCATTACCCAATTTAACACTCAACCTAAAAACAATTATATCATCAAGTTAATACAAAGTCTCTCAATATTGTTTTTAAATGTGCCCTAAAAACAAGCTTGCGGCCTGCAATAACCTGTTTGTCCATAGACAGGGCATAGCATGTTATACTCATTCCTATGATTAACTTTTTCCGTCGAATTGTGTGAAACACAGAATGAACGCTTGAATATTGAGTACTATTCAAGCACAATGCCAATTATCATCTCAGCCGCCATATCCTTGCACTTAAATGATAAATTCGCAAACAAAATCATGAAGAAAGCTAACCAAATTGACTAATCAAAATCCTTTTCTTGGGACAGCGCCATCTTTTATTTCGTCACATGTAGCCACTGATATATAATACAAGCTACCTATATAGCCATTTTCAATGGACGTTTACGCCGTCCTACAATACATCGTCAAAATGTATTGCTCTCTCCTAATATCTTAGGTATAAGAAGTCACATTGCCCGCCATTTGTGTGATAGAGTGCACAAATATTTCAGATATCCGTCGTGCAAGGCAGTGATGGAGAGCTTGCACCAGGGTCGGAGAAAGTTTTATTTTACTTATTTCCGTGGCTGGGGAGGACAACTATATTACTGAATCAATTGATTCAAATATTGGTTAGGACAGGCTGTAGGCTGTGCCAAGCAAAGCGTGAAGGATAGGCTCTATTCACTTTGTACCAATATACTACGAGACTGACTTCCACGCCTGTTTCGCCAAGATTGATTGATTGATTGGTGTTTAACGCCCTACTTTAGAGCATGTGAGTTATATCACGGCAGTGTACTCTAACAGCAAATAGCCACACAAATAAAATGTGAAGTATTTTGTTCTGTTGGACTAATAATGTTCCTTCAGTAGCTAAGCGAAAGCAGCAAGATTGTGCTCAGAACATCTTACCTTTAGCCAGAGTGTCATAAGAGCAGACGATAGTCATCTCAAAATGGCGACTATTGCAGCGCGCAACAAGCAGCATATTGTTGTCCTCCTTCACGCATTGATACAAAATAGCAAACAATAATCCGACGAACTATTGCGGTATTTTAAAGGATAATTTTTCCAATGGTTTGTATGGCAAGGATAAGGTTTTCTGAAATTATTACGGAATTACGAATCTGATTTTTTGAAACGGTTAAATACAGGCGTCTGTCGGCATTCACGATATCTGATAGGTCAGTCATGTAAACTATGGCGTCATATAAGTTATGCGTCATCTATGATGTAGCGTCCCTTGATATGGCGTCATTTAACATATGGCGTCATCTGATAAGGCGTTATCTAAGATATGGCGTCGTGTTTGATGTAGTGCATCTGGGGCCGAAGTTATAAAAGTCCTTGATTGTACCCAAGAGAAGATTTCATGCTCAACTGAGTCGACTCTGTGTCCGTACTCAAAAACGGTGCTTAAACAAAAGTTGAGAACGTTTTCTGTGCTCAGCTGAGCACGAACCTTGAGCACGGTCTGAACCATGCTCAAGGTTGAACTCAACGCGAAATCATAGTTGTTTGAAGCATTCGATAGTTGTAAATGCATTTTTACATACCCTTTTCGATTCGATTTTGAAAAATAAGCGCTTTAATTGGGGTCAAACATTATATCGATGATGAAAAAAATCCCTTCGAAGCAGCCGACGAAATCTGCGTATAGCTTTTTTACTTCTTTGAAGAGCTCCACAATTTCGAGCTCAAGACAACAAAATTTGCATTGATTTTATAATCAGCTGAACACGTACTCAAAACGTTTTATGACCACAGATTTTGAGCACAACTCAGGGGAGCACGATTTTGAGCACAGAGTTTGCCTTGAGTCTACTCCAGTCTTTATGACCTCGGCCTCTGATATGGCGTCATCTCTGATGTAGCGTCATCTGATATGGCATCATCCATGTAATGGCGTCTTCTCTGATATTGGGTTTGGGGTTAGGTTCAGGGTTTAGGGTTAGCTCTACGTTCAACCCTAACCCAAGTTCTAAAAATTAACGTCGTGTGGCACATGATGAACTTAGGGTGACGGTTTAGGATAGCTTTAAGTTTATTGTTAAATTTAGGTGAGGAAATTAGGTTAGGAATTTAGCCCACATGCAACTCTAGAAGTAAGAATTACCGTCATGACTTACATGATAAAATAGTCCAGGATCCTCTATCGGTCAACGTGCGGTACAAGGAACGGATTTACCATTATTCCCATCAGTACAATACAATCTATCTTCATTTCTCTCCCAAACTGTGCGTAAATTAATGTATTATTCATTAATCCAGCATAATACACCACATTTTGTATATCAAGTGTCGGAAATGAGTACACTGCCTTTAGGTTATGAAAATGTAATTGATCGCGTATATTGCTAGCTTATATATAACGTTACTCTGACAGATTTTATTTACATTTTTATGGCCGCCTAGGGATTTTTATAATATTTATCAATGGCCTTATTATGTATAACATGCATAATAACGTTTGGAAATAACATATCACGTCAAGAGAGCGCTTATACGCTTATCAACACGTATGACTAAGATAATGTTTTCTAAAATTAATATTTACACATCTGATTTTTTAAAAAGATTAAATACAAGTGTCTGTCGGCATTCACGATATAGGATAGGTCAGTCATGTAAACTATGGCGTCATGTAAGTTATGACGGCATCAAAGTTATGCGTCATCTATGATGTAGCGTCCCCATATATGGCGTCATTTAACATATGGCGTCATCTGATAAGGCGTCATCTAAGATATGGCGTCGTGTCTGATGTAGTGCAAATTGGGCCGAGGTTATAAAAGTCCTTGATTCTACCCAAGAGAAGATTTCATGCTCAACTGAGTCGACTCTGTGTCCGTTCTCAAAAACGGTGCTGATACAAAAGTTGAGAACGTTTTCTGTGCTCAGCTGAGCATGAATCTTGAGCACGGTCTGAACCATGCTCATGTTTGAAGTATCGATAGTTGTAAATGCATTTTTACATACCCTTTTCGATTCCATTTTGAAAAATTAGTGCTTTAATTGGAGTCAAACATATATATCGACGATAACAAAAATCCGTTCGAAGCAGCCGACGAAATCTGCGTATAGCTTTTTTACTTCCTTGACTGAAGAGCTCCACAATTTCGTGCTCAAGAGACCAAAATTTGCATTTATTTGATAATCAGCTGAGCACGTATACTCAAAACGTTTTATGACCACAGATTTTGAGCACAACTCAGGGGAGCACGATTTTGAGCATAGAGTTTGCCTTGAGTCTACTCCAGTCTTTATGACCTCGGCCTCTGATATGGCGTCATCTTTGATGTAACGTCATCTGATATGGCATCATCCATGTAATGGCGTCTTCTCTGATATTGGGTTTGGGTTTAGGTTCAGGGTTTAGGGTTAGCTCTACGTTTAACCCTAACCCAAGTTCTAAAAATTGACGTCGTGTGGCACATGATGAACTTAGGGTGACGGTTTAGGATAGCTTTAAGTTTATTGTTAGATTTAGGTGATGGATTAGGTTAGGATTTTAGCACACATGTAACTCTAGAAGTAAGAATTACCGTCATGACTTACATGATAAAATAGTCCAGGATCCTCTATCGGTCAACGTGCGGTACAAGGAACGGATTTACCATTATTCCCATCAGTACAATACAATCTATCTTCATTTCTCTCCCAAACTGTGCGTAAATTAATGTATTATTCATTAATCCAGCATAATACACCACATTTTGTATATCAAGTGTCGGAAATGAGTACACTGCCTTTAGGTTATGAAAACGTAATTGATCGCGTATATTGCTAGCGTATGTATAATGTTACTCTGACAGATTTTATTTACATTTTTATGGCCGCCTAGGGATTTTTATAATATTTATGAATGGCCTTATTATGTATAACATGCATAATAACGTTTGGAAATAAATACAGCCTTTGTTCAAGTAGCTTTAATATACACTATCGAGGATTAGAATTAAGCCCACGCACCCATCACGTCAAGAGAGCGCTTATACTCTTATCAACTCAGATTAAAAGATAAGAAAACAAAAACCGGCAAATCAAATAGGAAATCAAGTTGTTTACAAAATTGCTGTGAAATCTTTTATGCTTGAACTTAAAACAAATTTTATTTATATCGCCAGAAAATCATTACCTTTCATTACGTAACCGACGCCAGCTGTAAGAAAAGGGATATTTATGGGTAATGTGAGGATAAATTAGAACCCTTGAGGTTTAACGCAAACATTTCCGTTACACGCTTAAAATGGATTTGTTTCTTTGTTTGATTTAAGAAATAAAACGCAGCTTTCTGACATTTATTGGTTGATATAGGGTCAGTTGAATGAGTACATTAAAAAAAATATTGGGGGGGGGGGGACAATACAGCTTCGTTGAACTTATATCCTATACCACATTTTTCTTGTCGATATATATCAATTTGTTCTGTTTTTAAAGAATAACTACAAATATGTATTAGTACATATTAGACATGTTAAATCTCGAATGGATGTGCTGTCAAGAATACCTGTGGTAGGTCTGAGATGGCCGGAAGAACTCTTCACATAAATAGTGGTTGTTCTCTGAGGTGCATGGAGAGATTGTTTTAACTTTAACCCAGACGAACTACTCGTTTAAGAGAAACCCAATTCCTTATCAAGAAATCTACATAAACTCTAGATAACTCCCTCTTGTTTACGTCACCTCTTGTATCATGGTGTGAACATGTCTGTTAATGTATATGATTATTTTAGAGATGTTCTCACCATTGGTTCCAGCGCGACCCTTTCCCGCAAGCTTTATTTATAAGCATAGGGAAAGGAAATTCCTCAGCGTGTAGAAAATCAATGGATTCAACTCACATTACATGGATCTATGTTTAAAAGCGATCCTCTGCTGTTAGAACCGTGAGACTCTCGTGAAGTCCAACTTAAGTCTGGTTTTAACAGCAAATGGTTGATTATGTTCATTTTCCTTTTCAACTTTATTACATTATTCCGCCAAAACCGATGCATGGAGAACGATAGAATGTGTTTGTTTGTTTGATTGGAGTTTGACGATGTGTAAGTTCCATGGCATCAGGAAAACATTTTTCTTGTCATTGAAAAGAAGCAATGACAAGACACAAGATTTGTAAAGAAAGCAAAACATGGTGCAATAAGACAAAGTGTGCTAATTTACAGTGCATGACACCACAACAAATCGACTTCGTGTAGCCCCTTAGCTCACATGGGCACAGGAAATCCTATAATTAAAACTCCGAGTATGTAAATGGGAATACTGACACTATTTAACCCTGGTTTTAAGATCGATTACTTAATCAACCATATTTTTGCGATTCCGACTCAAAATCGTGAGTTCATAATTATTAATTGGGTAGATAAATATATATAACCGAAAACTTGCATCCCATTTCGCATGTAGTAATTGATATATACAGAATATATTTACCATAAATTTAAGTCAATTAAGATTCTAATCCAACTTGATTGAAAACCCACAGATTTCTTTGTCCGCACCGGAAGCTACTTTTACAAACATGGACAGATTTGTTAGTCAGTCGAACATAAAGTTTCCTTTGTTATCACCAAGTTTATGCTATGTTTTTTTTAGGCGAATTGAACAAAACCTCACTTACTACCTTATGTCAATCGTTCTAGAGTGTTCGTTCAATTTGTATAGTAATACTATTTAAGCTATTGTCAAAACGCAATGTCTATTTTATGTGTTTTCGTTGAATTTGTATACTACAGATGCAGTTCTATTTAAGCTATTATCAAATAGCACTGTTTATTTTACGTGTTTCGCTGAATTTGTACACTAGTCCTGTTTAAGCCATTATCAAAAAGTAATGTCAATTTTATGTGTTTTCGTTGAATTTGTATACTAGTCCGATTTAAGCCATTATCAAAAAGCAATGTATATTAAATAAAGTTAGCTTGTATCAATCGTGGCTCGCTTCGTGTAGTTTCGGGGATACGACGGAGAAGTCCGAAGCGTTGCCGAAGATTCCCGAATAACATTAAGAATGTGCTTGCATCCGTCCATTATTAGAGGAAAACCCTAGATATAAAGTTAGTCTAAAAAGAAGCATTTATAGTAGATGGTGGTTAGTAGGCCTATGTTGAGCGAAACACTATTTTGTGTATTTTAGTATTTAATGGATATTTACGTAACAGCTGTATCTGTTTATTGTGGAACTTAACCATACAAAAATGTTCAATGTGGATCTTACGAAATAAGGCAAAATATCCACACATTCAGGACACTAAGTGTTAAACAGTAGTATACGGTTTGTCGACTCAGACATACTTTATTTTTAGCTTTCCATCCCTTTAATCTCTCTTTCATTAATTTCCAGAAAAATGCCTGAAGTCATCCATATTTATTTAATGAGGTTGTTTTTAATACAGCCACTAATCACTACACCAATTGTGAATACCTTTAACAATCAATATATTTGATGTCTGCACGATTTTCTGCTGGATTGGTCGATATCAACTTGGACGGATAAAAATGTATTGTATATGCATATGTTATACGTGTATGGTTACAAAATTTCTCTTTACTACACAACATATTGAAATAAATGTTTTTAAAACCGCCTAGAGCAATACACGTCAAGTTCGTCAAGCCCGCCTTGTGAAGTTATTCGACAAGCATTGAGAATCCGGGACCGGCTTACAGCAACTATTTACACAATATTATATAATATTATTGAAGATAATACGAGGCTTTATTAAGGCTCGATAACGGGGAGCCTTGCGGGTCTGCACTCGGAAATTCTCTGTCAGCGCTTCCCTGGTCTGTTGAGTGTTAACGATATGATTATACTGTTAACAATTGCGCAGCTTTTGACGAAGTCCGAACGCTTAGCAAGTCAACCTCCTTCAATCATTTCCCTTAGTGAAACTTATCTCGGTCGTTATGCAGGTCATTTTGGGCATGGGAGTATAGATCTACTTCGACATTCATTTTTTTTTTGTTTTTGTGTACCTAGCTAGATGACACCATAGGATCTACATTAAACTTACATGTAAATTACACACACAGACAACTATTTTTGATTTACAACAAGTTGTAGGCGAATAAAAGGACAAGACTTTGATTTAAATGCCATTTAAGATTCAAAGCGCGTTGGATTGCTCGAATTTTTTATGAGTCTGCGAAGCACTTTAGTCAAAATGTCCGGCGATTAACCGTACCCAATTTTCGGTAGTATTATTGCGACGATTATCATTCACGATATAGTTCACGTTGACACCAGGAGCAGGGAACAACCATGAGATGTTCCCCCATCGTCATGACACCAGGAGCAGGGAACAACCATGGAATGTTCCGACATCGTCATGACACCAGGAGCAGGGAGCAACCATGGGATGTTCTGACATCGTCATGACACCAGGAGCAGGGAACAACCATGGCATGTTCCCACATCGTCATGACACCAGGAGCAGGGAACAACCCACATCGTCATAACTTTCAAGATGGCGGTGATATTTCTAGTCCGTCGTACGCACCGACACCTTTTGTCTGTTCATGTAATACTACAAAATACATGAACTTTGATTTGAAAAGCACTCCAAAATTAAAACTGCCTTTTGATAAGAACAGTAAATAAGTGTTTGTATATATACGAGATGAAGCTGAGATCCATATATTATAGTTTCGAAAGACATTAGTCAATAATAAAGACATTAGATAATCTAGGTATTAGGAGAGGTTCAATTTTCTCGATCCATAAGACAATCTAGGTATTAAGAGAGATGAATTGTTATCGAGGCATTATACAATCTGGATTGTAGGTATTAAGAAAGGTGAATTGTTCTCGAGTCATGACAATCTAGGTATTAAGAAAAATGAATTGTTTTCGAGGCATTAGAAAATCTACGTATTAAGAAAGTGAATTGTCTTCGAGGCATTAGACAATCCAGGTATTAGGAGAGGTAGAATGTTCTCAATCCATACAACAATCTAGGTATTAAGAGAGGTGATTTGTTATCGAGGCATAATACAATCTGGATTGTAGGTATTAAGAAAGGTTAATTGTTCTCGAGTTATGATAATCTAGGTATTAAAAAAGGTGAATTGTTGTCGAGCCATGACAATCTAGGCATTTAAGAAAGGTGAATTGTTCTCGAGTCATAGCAATCTAGATATTAAAGAAAGGTGAATTGTTCTCGAGGCATTAGACAATCTAGATTGTTGGTATTAGGAAGGGAATTGTTCTCGATCCATAAGACAATCTACATGTAGGTTTTAAAAAAGTGAATTGTTCTCGAGGCATTAGACAATCTATATTGTAGGTATTAAGACAGATGAATTGTTCTCGAGTCATTAGACAATCTAGGTATTAAGACAGGTCAATTGTTCTCGAGGCATTATACAACCTAGATTGTTGGTATTAAGAAAGGTAAATTGTTCTCGAGTCATGACAATCTAGGTATTGAGAAAGGTGAATTCGTTTCGAGACATTACACAATCTATGTTTTAAAAGAGGTGAATTGTTCTCGAGGCATTATACAATCTAGGTATTTGGAGACAGGAATTGTTCTCGAGGCAATATACAATCTAGGTATTTGGAGACAGGAATTGTTCTCGAGGCATTAGACAATCTACATGTAGGTATTTGGAGACAGGAATTGTTCTCGATGCATTAGACAATCTAGGTATTTGGAGACAGGAATTGTTCTCGATGCATTAGACAATCTAGGTATTTGGAGACAGGAATTGTTCTCGAGGCATTAGGCAATCTAGGTATTTGGAGACAGGAAATGTTGTTGAGACATTAGACAATCTAGATATTGAGAAAGGCGATTTGTTCTCGAGGCATTAAACAATCTAAGTATAAAGAGAGGTGATTTGTTCGCGAAGCATTAGACAATCTGGGTATTAAGATAGGTGAATTGTTCTTGAGGCATTAGACAATCTGGGTATTAAGATATTAAGATAGGTCATTTGTTCAGTTTCTTGATACATTAGTAAATCTAGGTTTTAAGAGAGGTGAATTGTTCTCAATGCGATAGACAATCTAGGTATTAAGAGAGATGAATTGTTCTCCGGGCGTTAAGGTCTTACTTCACTAAACTCAGGTTAACAATAACCACCAACATTACAACTATAACACGTCACATGAAGTAAACTAGTCTTGAGAGAATTGCAGGATAAATTGATATTCATTAAAGTACATGTATAAAGCCGTCTAGACATAGACATTCAGTTTACGGTTCGTCGATTCCCAGTCTCAAAACCCTAAGCACTACAATCTTCAAACTACATGATTACTAGCCCAGTACATACACGCCGGCTGCATGCCAAGTTCAATGTCATATAACATAGACCTCGCCAAGCATCAAGCAGTGAAAACTGTTGCATTGTTATTTAAAAGCTTGAGAAATTAGTACGTAGATATATTAGTTATTTTAACCTTGCATTGGTCAATCCAGGGTGGTTTTTTCTGTTGTGTTTATAGTGGTACTTAAGGGTATTTCACACATATGCTGGCAGAGTCCCCTTGTGCTGGGTTAGCCCAAAGTGTTCGATACCAAAATCACTTGAAGGACACCCACAAGCAGTTACAGGTCACCCACTCAAGCAGTTACATAACACACACTCAAACAGTTACAGGGCACCTACCCAAGTAGTAACAGGACACTCACTCAAGCAGTTGCAGAACACCTACTCCAGCAGTTACATGACACCCACTCAAACAGTTACAGGACACCCACCCCAAACAGTTTATAGGATACCCACTCAAACAGTTACAGGACACTCACTCAAGCAATTACAAGACACCTACTCAAGCAGTTACAGGACACCTACTCAAGCAGTTACAGGAAACATGCTTAAGGAGTTACAGGACACCCAACTGAGCAGTTACAGGACACCCACTCAAACAATTATAGAACACCCACTCAAACAGTTACAGGGCACTCACTCAAGCAATTACAAGACACCTACTCAAGCAGTTACAGCATACCCATTCAAACAGTTACAGAACACCCACTCAAGCAATTACAGGACACCCACTCAAGCAGTTACAGGACACCCACTCAAGCAGTTACAGGACACCCACTCAAACAGTTACAGAACACCTACTCAAGCAGTAACAGGACACCGACTCAAACAGTCATAAGACACCCACTCAAGCAGTTACAGAACACCCACTCAAGCATGTACAGCACACCCACTCGAGCAGTTACAGGACACCTACTCAAACAGTTACAGGACACCCACTCAAACAGTCATAAGGCAGCCACTAAAGCAGTTATAGGACACCTACTCTAGCAGTGACAGGACATCTACTCAAGGAGTTACAGGACACCCACTTAAGCAGTAAAAGACACCCAGTCAAGCTTTCTTGACATCCACTCATGCAGTCACAGTACATTGTATAAATCTGTATTTTCATAACCCATTATGCGGAACGTCAAGCGATAAAGCCTGACCCAATCGAGGTTTCATACCACGACCAACCAAACGCTCTTATCACTGGGCCATCGTTACTGATTGTCTGTATAGGGAGGAATATTACTCAACAATACGCGTCATAGTCGATAAGTCAGCTCAGTATTCCCTATATATTTAATTATTATCCCTGTGTCAAGCAGCTATCATTTTATATGAGGGACCGTGGCTCAGTGGTTAGCACGTTGGACTACTGATCCTCCTTCGATGTACCACACAAGTTGCCAACCCAATGGGTGACGGAAACCACCCTCGACACCGCTGGCAACAAACAATGACACGATAAAAGACAATCACAGGACGCCGCTATACCTGGTGCAATAGGACAAATAGTGCAAATTCACCGTTATAAACGCCACAAACATGTCGTCTTCGTGTTGCCCCTTAGCTCCGAGAGCACCAGAGCAACATTAAGAGTGCCCATAAGAGCAACAAGAACAAGCTCGCGAGTCAGTTTTAGATCATGTGAGGCTTACACGTATATACCCACGGGGTAAAATTGCACATGCCCTCCTGACACTATAGACTTCTGTCTGGCAGGACAATTAGTACTCTATCTATTGAGTTACTACAGGGCCCATGCTAGAATGCATTCCAAATTATCTTCATAGAAGACACGCACTATATTTGTTTTCGTAAAACTCTTACAAAATGACGCCAAAGTGGTGTGGATTTATCTTAATTCACCTTGTTGCTCTCCTGTGCTCGTTGCTTGCTTCTTGTGCTGTCTTTCCTATTGTCCGTGATGTCCTTCACCCATTAGGCTGGCACGCCGCCATGTGAGTGAAATTACATAAAGTTCGGCGTACAATACGGTCAACACCAATCTAACAAACAATCCAAGTTATGCCAGCTTTACTAAACACATGTGTGTTGTTGTTTTTTTTTAATAATTTACTTGTACTGGTTCGACCTCTTATTCAGTCAGGCACATTGTCTTTCAACAAATTTATCAAATAAAAGCACACATGATGCGTATAAGTCATTTATTTCCCCTTTAAAATCAACATTTTAAACACATATATGTCTAATTATTGAGAATGACAAATATAGGGAATATAATTTATTAACTTACAAATAAATATAGCATGGAGGCGATCAATCCCATTACCTGATGGATTTAATGCAGTGGGAGTTACCGGTTTAGCCCCAATCCTACAACCAGCCATCTGATAACAGTTCTTATCATGTAGCCTGCTGGGAAAACTGGGGAAACCCGGAAAAAAATAATTCTTGTGTTTTAAATCGTTCACTTTACATGCTCATTCCATTATGGTTGTTTTGATTAAAACTAGATTAAATTAATATTGAAACTGGCTAAACAATCTGGTTCTCATATTCAACACACAATTTTTGAACTCCCATACTGGGATTA
>JAUELC010290863.1:0-15723 GCA_031471745.1 Cryptochiton stelleri
TTTAACGCCATACTTGATGTCATCTTACTATAATAGGGTGTTGATTTCCACCTCTTGGAAGGGTTAACCAATGAAATATGGTAGGAATATCGAAGGTACCCGGCCCGTTTTCCCACCCAGTCACAGTATACAGACACCGGAACAACCTTTAAGGGGGAGAAGGGCATTCAGTAGCAACTCCCTTTTAACATGTCTGATCCGATCGGGATTAATCCTACCACAACCAGCTACGAATATTAAACTCATCACTAGATTGTCCTTATCTTTAGAGATTTAATTTCAGCCGGAATAGAAAATATCGCCAATGTTGACTTACCAAGCCTCGAGCTACAGTAATAAAAGAGCCTTGGATACATTGTGATTATTAATTTAAAAAGTCCTATTTTCAATCACTGTCACCTACTAAGTAAACCTCTTCTGTTGATAACTATACTGCGTGAAGATATTCTGTCACAATAATAGTATGACGTACATGTAGATCATAAAGCAATTACGTTAGTTAAACCCGGAGGAGTCTACAGTAGTTCAACCTGGGCGAAGAGATTATTTGTGTATTATAAGCCTCCAGACAAATTAAATACTGATAAAGAATGAATAAAATAGTTCGAACCATTGGCTCATGTATATTTTAGTTCGATTAGAAATCAGGAACAAAAGTTTAAAGATACAGGTGGGGTGTATATACAGGTATACATGTATCTCGACGGTGAAATAATATCGCGTATACTGTAGCTAATTACTGTAACATACCAAGCAAACCAGTTACACTGAGTTAACTTATTCTAATTTGTGGTTGAGTGCGACGTTAAACACCAATCAAACAAACTTATTTTGAATTACCTTTGGTTTATGGTGATTTTTAATGTTACCAAACTGGAACAACGAACATAACACAATACAACTAAACGTCTATGTAGGCTATTAATGTGATATCTCGAACTACCAGCTGTTACCCATCACTTACATGTTAAGTAGGCTCTACAGTTATCGCCACTCCATCTGTTCAGGATACTCTTTATTTTGTTTACTCTGCTAATTTTCAACTCCACTAAGCATGTGATAAGCATTTGTGAGTCGTGTTTTTACTTTTGTGTAAATTCCTGAGCAAGAACTCTTATATTTGTGTCAAACCTCACAGGTGCCAATTTCACAAACCAATTTATGGCTCTGTCAGAAAAAGAAATATTTTACATAGTGTATAGACAATTTGTGTGTTATATTTTTCAACGTCAAAGTCCTAAAACGCAACCAAATTGAATGATGCAAGTGGAAATCGTGACTGGAAGTTGTTAAGTCATGACTTGGGTTGTGGAAAGAGATATAAAATGTAGATTTCTGCATATAAACGGAGAAGAAGCCGAAATATCAATCGATGGGAAAATGGTTCGTCATATCGATATCATAAAGAGCAAAAATGACATGAACAAATTTAACACCTTTGGATTTGGTTGTATATTCCAGGTTGTGAAGGGGCCAGCATTATTTCGGTACACGCGCACGGACACAAGGGCATGTCTATACAGTCCAGCTGTAGGTATTTCCATAATAAAATCACATACAATATTTGCGATGATTTGTTTGTATAACCATAACCATATTTAACCGAAGGTCCCGGGTTCGAATCCCGATAGAGGCAAGCAATGTTTTGTTTCTGTATTTACACAAAAGTATTTTCAAACATACATGGTCCAGCAATAGCTTCATTGAGGCTTTACTTCAGATGTGTTTTGCCTGTAAATCCAATCAATGAACAGTCGTGACTGGTGGATGTTATCTTATGATATTTGCCGTCTCCTTTGACTCGGAATTCCCGAATATATAAAGGTCTATATATAGAATTCGTAAAAAATCAAGAAAATCTATACTGCGAGAATTAACACAAGAACTTTTTGAATGTTCCAGTTCCGTTTAAAGGTGTGCATGCATACGCGAGAACAGTAGTTTCGTTTTCCAAGATAACTAACATACACGAGAGAGGAGTTTGGACATCGCAGCTTTAGGTTTAAAAATAGTACCCAGTCTGTAGAATTGAACTAAATACAGGTCTGTATATAGGTAAACCAGTATGCTTTAATACCGCAAAACTGATCGAAATAAATGTTTTGATACACCATTCTAAATTCCAATAAAACATGTTTCCAATCACTGTTTGGTTAAGATTAGAAGACTATTGAGATAGAGTGTCTGGAGATAATTTCCAACTCTCATCTCAACCCAAGTATGTTTATCTTCAGTAATTCTATTTTGTCCATTGTTAGCTTTGGCAAGAGGATTGATGAGAATTACAGCGCCCCTGTTATTGACTGAATAGAAAACCAGGAGCCCCTTTGGACGACCATAATCCACTTAACATCCAACAACTTCACAGTGTGGAAACTGGATTATTCAAAACAACTAGCGAACTATGGTTTACCATAGAGGATAATCTCAGTGTGTTATTTCAGGAACCAATCCGCGGCATCCGAGAGACTAGATGGCACGATATGAGGCCTTGCTATTGTAGGCTACATCGAACCCCAGAAAGGAAATCGATTGGGACCGTGACATAAGTAATACATTCGTTCTTCTAGACTCGTTAAGAAATCCTCCGAACAAACACACATGATCCAGTGCGCACTAAGACCCCTTTTGAAAATTTCCCAATAATGTTATGATTTTCGCAATAGTGCCAAAAATAGACAGCTTTACATCGATCAGCTGAAATACAGAGCATGTGTGAAATTTCCGATGTAAAATACCCATTACCTAATACATTTCTTGTCATTAATGTTCTATGTAATTTGTCAAAGTAAATGGACGAGTTAACGGTTCTATTATATTGTTCACATCGGGACCATAAATGACGGGAAACTGTCCGTTAAATTAAGACATGTATCATCAGGCTTTATACACCCTTTCTAAGCACAGATTGAATGAATTATATGTACAACCTTGATACCAGTGAATGGATGAGACATTAGCGTTTAACATTACTTTCTGCGATATTTCATCTGTAAAGTTTACGATTTCTACATGTCAAATTTATTATTATTTTTGAAATCAAGAATAGACTTCTCTGTTAAATCACACCATCATAAAAATCATGTCAGTTATTCCCCTCTCATGATCGTATTATTATATACGAAACAAATAAGGATATAATTTATTAAAATATCCTTAATGATCGTCTGGTCATAGTAGCCTAGCTAATCTTCGCAGATAGTTCGTAGCGTTTATTATACTGTAGAGTTTAATCCTCTTCTCCCATTGGGTTACGTGTTCGGAGATGGCTACAGCAAATTACAATAAATAATAGAGAGCGGCAAACAGTCGGTTGTATTCAAATTGTGTTTTTACTCCAGGCCATTATTGCCTTTTATTCTTTAAATGTTGGTGAAATATCAGGATTTCCTTCACTCGTAAAAGTGATATTCACTACCATTGAACAACACTTTTGTTTGTACACTTTGATATAACACTTCGAATTGTTTTGCGTCATATGCCTTTGTTTGTATTATGATATTGCATACGGAACTTTCATTTCACCACGCAACATAGATGTGACGTCAGGTTTCCAGTAATGTCACGTCATTTCTCGTCATGTTTCGAATAACGTCATGCTATTCAGAACTCATCTGGTTTGAAATTGTAATAGAAAAAATGCTTCTATTTCCAAACTTATCTTCAATTTAATATTCCGAACTGGTCTGCTTTGAACTAGTCGCAGAAAATTGTAAAACAAATGCTTCAATTTACGAATTTATTTACGATATAAATAATAAAAAGAATATTTTGCAGTGAACTTTATTAACCATAGTATTGCTCTCGTGAATGTTAAAAGCGATAACCCACTCGACGCTTCGCGTGTCGTGCTTTAGCGCTTCCACCATTTACTCTGGCTTGTATATATTGGTATACATGCATCCAGATGGTGAAGTAATATTGTGCACACACTAGCTCATTACAACGTCAAAGTCAGCAGGCTACACTTTGATTATTCTTATTTGTTAATTACATAGTTTTATATATAGTGAATGCCGGTGAAGGGAAAGCAAATGTTTCTCCCTGTAGTTATACAAATATATAGTGAATTGTTTTTTTTTCCAAAATGGCACGAAAAGCTAAGCTTTTTAAATCTCACAAAATAAGTAAACTTCTGTGTATTAATGTAATATCTCGAACTTCCAGCTGTGACCCATGACTTAAATTGTTAAGAAGGCTCTACAGTAATCAACTCTCCATCTGTTTAGGACACGCTTTATTTTGTTTACTCTCTGCTAATGTTCAACTCGACTGAGGATGTGATAAGCATCTGCGAGTTGCTTTAATACTTTTGTTGAAAAATTCAGTAGCGACCTTGGTTTATCTTTGCCAAATCTCACAGGTGTCAATTTCACAAACCAATATGGGTACTATCGTAATAAGAAAAGTTTTATATTGTATATGAATATAATGTATTTCATAATTGTCTACGCCCAAGTAAATGCAAATGGAATTCGTACCTAATATTTTTAAGGCATGACTTGGGTTGTGGAATCTACCCCGGGTTTTGGAACCAACCCCCGAAGTTTTCTGAATACCAACGGTCAAGAATGGGAAATATTCATGGATGGGGAAATAGGCCATCCTATATCGATATAACAAAGAGAAAAACGGACATGTACATATTGAACGGTTTTTCCATTTCGTTATATATTCATCGTTGTGAAAGGGCCAGTCTCCCAGGATCATTTCTAACGCAAACACACATATCCACATGTATTTACAGTCCATCTGTCTGTATTTCCATAATATAATTACAAACCAAATTTGTGCTGATTTGTTTGAATAACCTTATCTATATTTAAACAGTCATGGCCTATCAATGGATTCATTGAGACTTACTGCAGATGTGTTATTTGTGGCAATACATCAATAAAGTGTTGTGACAGGTGGATGTTATCTTAAAATATTTGCCGTTTCCTTTGACTTGGAATTCGCGAATATACATACGTAGGTTACGTTAGAAAAACAAAAAAAATCTCCACAGCGAGTATTTACACTGGTGATCTATGTCAATACACTAAGACTTCTCTACCGTCATGTGTTCCAGTTGCGTTAAATGGCGGCGTGCATGGATACGAAATCATATTAATTGTGATACCAATGTAACACACAAACACACACACGAAGTGAATTTTAAAAGTATTCTACAGTCCGTATCTAATGGAGATAAAATAAATTACGGTCAAAGGAGAAGTCTACCAGTATGCTTTGATACCGCAAACTGATAAAATAATTTGATTGGGACCTCTCGTCTCAATCTCAATCCAAGTCTGTCTATCTTCA
Source organism: Cryptochiton stelleri (assembly GCA_031471745.1). Lineage (NCBI taxonomy): Eukaryota > Metazoa > Mollusca > Polyplacophora > Chitonida > Mopaliidae > Cryptochiton > Cryptochiton stelleri. Next base: position 5,308 of record JAUELC010290863.1, read on the forward strand.
GTAATTCTATTTAGTCCATTGTGGGCTTTGGTCAGAGGATTGCTGAGAGTTACAGCGCCCCTGTTATTGGCTGAATAGAAATTCGGGAGTCCCTTTGAATGACCATAATCCACTTAACATCAAAGAACTTCACAGTGTGGAACCTTGATGGCTGTAAAAGGACTAGCGACATACGAAAAAAGAGGATAATCTCAGTGTGTTATTTCGGGAACTAATCTGCGGCATCCGAGAGACTAGATGGCACGATGTGAGTCCTTGTTATTGTAGGCTACAGCGAACACCGGAAAGGAATCAGTTGGGAGCGTGACATAACTACTACATTCGTTCTTCGAGACTCTTTAAGAAACCATTAAAAAACCCCAAATAGACATGACCCAGCTAGGGCGCACTAAGACCCTTGTGAAGATTTCCCAATAATCTTATAGCTTTAGCAATAGTGCCAAAAATATTCAGCTCTTCGTCGATAAGTGGAAATACGGAGCATGTGTGACATTTCCGTTGTCAAATACCCATTACCTAATACATGTCTTAGCATCAATGTTATATTTAATCTGTCAAAGTAAATTGATGAGTTCATATTTGTCATGTCAAAACATATATGAGGAGAACATTGCGTTTAAATTAAAGCATGTACCATCATGTACCATCAAGCTTTAACAACCTCTCTAAGCACTGAGGAATGTAGTTCATGTTAAATCATGATACCAGTGATATGGATTGAGACCTTGTAGTGTGTAGTAAGATTATTACCAAAAAGAACCTGTTAAATCGCGCAATCATAAAAAATCATGTTATGCTTCCACTCCCATGGAATCATCCTACTGAATGGACACGCCGATAATTGTTAATACTAATGATGACAACGCCCATGATTGTTATAATATTTATGAACAAAAATAATGACGATATAATTTATTAAAATACCTGTATAAGTGCTCTAGTGGTATTCAGTTTGTAAATTATTCATCGCGGATAGTCGTAGCGGGTACTAGTTTTTGGGGTATAGTTTTTGGAGATGGTTTGCGTCACAATATGTTTATGACTTTGCATCCAAAGCATTTATGGTAAAACAACGTGTAGAATTAGAGAATAAGGTATTATTTTGTATTACATGGTGAACATGTTCTGTTATTAGGAAAATCAAAATCGTACCAAACCATTGAGTGTAAAAACAGTTTTCACTGTTTATTTCTGATAAATGGACTCTCTAGGTTGCCCTGTCACATAATGCTAAATTAATCAGACACAGGTCACTGGTACAGCGGAAATGTCCCGTCTATCATAAGAGATTGGGTATCTTATTTATTAAGTCGTCTTTCCTAAATTCCAGCTACTCTGCAATAATTCAAAGCCTTACTTGTGACCTCAAAACAGTCATCCCCAAACAACATGGCGTTGTCTTTACGATTATGAAGTGTGTCAAATAGTTATTTTGTATTCGTTTTGTATGTGATATGATTTTCTGCTCTATGTACGACCCAGAGTTTTTTTCTGTCTTTCTAGTCTGACACAGCGTCATGAGGTACACGGTGTAATCAATTTCCCGTACACTACAAGTCTTTACGACCACTTCTGGGAAATGTTACCAACAGATGCACTGCGTAACAGAACATGAGCGATAATTACCAGGAATTCTCAGATGTTAGATGCATTCGATTTGTTGTTCTTTTATGTTTTTACAACTCGTTTGTAATCACGTTTCAAGTTGAAGACACAACGTGGAAGAATGAATCGTAATCCGTGTCCTGTTATGTATTGTTCAATGACACGACCTAAAGCTTGTACTTGATATAAACAGATTCCTTGCAACATATCAAAGTTACGCTCGTGCACACGGCCTCGTTATGCAAACCACCACTTTACCACACTACATTAGGCTGTAATAGTACACAGTAAAGGGATACATAAAGGCGATGCGCACACGAGCGTACATCAAAGTATATAAGCAGAGTATGTAGAAAAGATAATAAATCTGGTTAATGAAAATCATTAGGTTTGTTCGGTGTTTAACGCCATACGTGATGTCATCTTACTATAATAGACTGTGATGTATGCCTCTTAACAGGGCAAATCAATGAAATATGGTAGGAATATGGAAGGTACCCGGTCCGTTTTCCTACCCAGTCACAGTATACTGACACCGGAAGCACCTGTAAAGGGGAAGAGGAGAATTCAGTAGCAACTCCCTTTTAAAATATCATATCCGACCGGGATTTAATCCTACAACTACCGGTTACGTAGAGTAAACTCATCACTAGATTGTCCTTATCGTCTGAGGTTTAATTCAGACGGGATAAAAAATATCGCCAATGCTACCTTACCAGCCCGTGGGCTTCAGTAAATGAAAATAATTAATAAATAATAGAGAACGGGAAGAGCTAGTTCCATTATAATTGTGTTTTTCACCCTAGGCCATTGTTGCCTTATATTTACTTCATAGCCTGGTGACTGAGCACACATATTATTACTGCAGCGACAAAATGCTTGTTCTAGTATTAGCTGCTTTAATATTGACTGCTCTGAGTTAATTGTATGCTCAATAAACATATAACAAAAAAGTCTTGGATACATTGAGGTTTTTAAATTGAAAAGTTCTAGTTTAAATCACTGTCACCTACTTATTAAACCTCTTCTGTTGATAACCATAATGGTTTGGATACCATTTGCATAATGATGTATTCTGCAGCTTGTGGATGAGTGACATATAAGCCAACGTTTGTGTTACTCAACTCTGTAGAGATATTGTGTGACAATAAATGTACGACCTACATGTAGATCATACAGTAGTTAAACCTCTAGGAGTCTAGTTTACCCTGGACAAAGTGATTATTAGTGTATTATTAGCACATTAATACTATGTATAAGCTTCCGGAAATTTAAATACTGATCATGAATGAATAAAATACTTAGAACCATCGGCTCTTGTATATTTTAGTTCGATCAGAAATCAGGAACAAAAGTGTAAAGATACACGCTGGCTTTATATACAGTATACAGACATCTTGACGGTGAAATAATATCGCGTACACAGTATATAATTACTGTACCATACCAAGCAAGCAATAACTGAGTTATTATTTTTGCTTGAGTGCGACGTTAAACATCAATCAAACAAACTTATTTCTGAATAAGGGTTTATAGTGAATGTTATTGTTTCCAAAATGGAGCAAAAAGCTATTAAACAACACATAACAACTAAACGTCTGTGTATTGATGTAATATCTGAAACTACCAGCTGTTACCCGCCACTTAAATTGTTAAGTAGACTCCACAGTTATCGCCACTCCATCTGTTTGGGATACTCTCTATTGTTAACTCTCTGCTAATTTTCAACTCGACTTAGCATGTGCTACGCATTTGGGAGTCTTTCTTTACTTTGGTTTAAATTCCAGAGCAAGACCTGTTCCTTTTGCCAAATCTCACAGGTGTCAATTTCACAAACCAATTTATGGGTCCGTCAAAATAAGAAAAAATTTACATTGTGTATGGAAAATTTGTATTTTATATATTTCAACATCAATGGCCTATTAAAACACAACCGAAGTGAATGATGCAAATTGAATTCGCGACTCGAACGAAGTGATGAAGTGGGTTGTGAAAAGAGGTATAAAATGTGGGTTTCAGCATATAAAAGAAGAAGAATCAGACATATCCATCGATGTCGAAATGGGCCGTCATATCGATATCATAAAGAGCAAAGGTGACATGAATAAATGCAACCTTTTTGGATTTTGTTACATATTTATGGTTGTGAAAGGGACCAATGTCCCAGCATCATTTCAGTAGACACGAGGGCATGTCTTTACAGTCCACTTGTAGGTATTTCCATAATAAAATCACATACATTATTTGTAATGATTTGTTTGTATAACCATATCTATATTTAACCAAAGGTCCCGAGTTCGAGTCCCGGTGGAGGCAAACAGACATGGTCCAGCAATAGCTACGAAGACTTTACTTCATAGGTGTTCTGCGTGCACATCCATGAATGAACAGTGGTGACTGGTAGATGCTATCATATGATTTGTGCCGTCTCCTTTGACTTGGAATTCCCGAATATCAAAGGTCCCGGGTTCCATTCCCGGTAGAGGCAAGTCAATTTTTCTCTCTTCATTTATAATATATATATATATAGGTGCGCCAAAAAGAAAGAAATCTCTATCGAGAGTATTTATACTGGAATTACTTTAAGAGTTGCAGTTGCGTGCATGAAAACGAGAGAACATTAGTTTCGTTTCTAAAATAACTAACATACAGGGGAGATTAATTTGGACATCGTAGCTTAAAGTTTGAAAAATAGTCTCCAATCGGTAGAATTGAACTAAATAATGGTCTATATATAGGTTTATCAGTATGCTTTAATACCGCAAAACCGATCAAAATATATGTATTGATACACCATTCTCAATTCCATTTAAACATTTTTCCAATCACTGTTTGATTAAGATTAGAAAACTATTGAGATAGAGTGTCTGGCGATAATTTCCAACTCTCATCTCAACCCAAGTGTGTTTATCTTCAGTAATTCTATTTAGTCCATTGTTAACTTTGGTAAGAGGATTGATGAGAATTACAGCGCCCCTGTTATTGACTGAATAGAAACTCGGGAGCCCATTTGAACGACCACAATCCACTTAATATCCAACAACTTCAAAGTGTGGAAACTAGATTACTGTAAAAGGACTAGCGAAATATGGTTAACCGTTGACGATAATCTCAGTGTGCTATTTCAGGAACTAATCTGCGGCCATCGGAAAGACCAGATGGTACGATGTGAGACTTTACTATTGTAGGCCACAGCGAACCCCGGAAAGAAAATCGATTGGGACCGTGACATAACTACTACATCCGTTCTTCAAAACTCTTCAAGAAACCATAGGAACAAAAACACATGACCAAGGGCGCACTTAGACGCTTTTGAAGAATTCCCAATAATCATATCTTTTAAGCAATACTGCCAACAATAGACAGCTCTACATCGTTAAGCTGAAATACAGACCATGTGCGATATTTCCGATTTCAAATACCCATTACCTAATACATTTTTCTTGTCATTAATTTTCTATTTAATCTGTCAATGTAAATAGCGGAGTTCAAGGTTCTATTATATTGTCCATGTCGGGAACATAAGTGAGGGGGAACTGTCGGTTAAATTAAGGCATGTGCCATCAGGCTTTATACACCCTTTCTAAGCACAGATTTAATGAAATCTATGTACAACCTTGATACCAGTGAATGGAGTGAGACATTGGTGTTTAACATTACTTTCTGCGTGTTTCAGCTGTAAAGTTGGCTATTTCTATATGTCCAATTTATTATTATTTATGAAGTAAAGAACACATTTCTCTGTCAAATCACACAATTATAAAAATCATGTCAGTGAGTCCACTCCCATGATCGTATTAACATATACGACAAAAAAAAAATGAGGATATACTTTATTAAAATACCTGTAATGATCGTCTGGTCATATTAGTGATGCTAATCTTCGCCGATAGTCGTAGCGTGTATTATACTGTAGAGTTTATTCCTCTTTTCCCATCGGATTACGTGTTCGGTAATGGCTACAGCAAATTACAATAAATAATGGCAAACAGTCAGTTGCTTTCAAATTGTGTTTTCACTCCAGGCCATTGTTGCCTTTTATTATTTATATGTAGGTGAAATATCAGGATATCAGTTAGAATTGATTACCATTGTTCTGCTCTCATGAATGTTAAAAGCGATAACCAGCCCGACGCTTCGCGTGTCGTGGGTTATCGCTTTCACCATTTCTCTGGCTTATATATATTGGTATACATGCATCCAGATGGTGAAGTAATATCGTGCACACACTAGCTCATTACAACGTCAAAGCCAGCAGGCTACACCTTGAATATTATTATTTGTTAATAACATAGTTTTATATATAGTGAATGCCGGTGGAAGGAAAGCAAATGTTTCTCCCTGTATTTATACAAATATATAGTGAACTGTTTTGATTCCAAAATGGCACAAAAAGCTAAGCTTTTAAATCTCACAAAATAACCACACTTCTGTGTATTAACATAGTTTTATATATAGTCAATGCCGGTGGAGGCAAAGCAAATGTTTGTCTCTGTAGTTATACAAATATATAGGGAACTATACGTATTAATGTATTATCTCGAACTCCCAGCTGTGACCCGTGATTTAAATTGTTAAGAAGGCTCTACAATGAACAACACTCCATCTGTTTAGGATAGGATTTATTTTGTTTACTCTGCTAACTAAAACTTTTAAGGCATGACTTGGGTTGAGAAATAGATATAAAATGTAGTTGTCTGCACAAATTGACATGTACAAATTGAACGCCTTTTGATTTCGTTATATATTCTAGTTGTGAAAGAGCCAGTCTCCCAGCAACATTTCAATACGCAAACACACAAATCCACATGTATTTACAGTCCATCTGTCGGTATTTCCATAATATAATTACGAACCAAATTTGTGCTGATTTGTTTGAATTATCATATCTATATTTAAACAGACATGGCCTATCAATGGATTCAGAGAGACGTACTTCAGATGTGTTATTTGTGGCAACCCATCAATAAAGAGTTGTGACAGGTGGATGTTATCTTAAACTATTTGCCGTCTTCTTTGACTTGGAATTTCTGAATATACATACATGTAGGCTACGTTAGAAAGAAAAAAAAACAAATCTCCGCAGCGAGTATTTACACTGATGTTCTTTAAGTTTTCCAGTTTCGTTAAAAGGCGTGTAGGAACACGAAATCATATTGTGATATCAGGGTAACAAACAAACACACACACGAACTGAAGTTTAAAAGTATTCTACACTCGGTATCTAATGGAGATGAAATAAATAACTGCCAAAGTATAGGTTTACCAGTATGCCTTAATACCACAAAATAATTTGATTGATACGCCGTTCTGAGTTCCAATAAAACATGTTTCCAAACACTGTTTAGTTAAGATCAGAGGACTATTGAGATTGGGTGTCTGGTGATAATCTGGAACTCTCTTCTCAATCTCAATCCATTTATGTTTATCTTCAGTAATTTTATTTTGACCATTGTGGGCTTTATAGTCAGAGGATTGATGAGAGTAACAGCGCCCCTGTTATTTACTGATTAGAAACTCGGGAGCCCCTTTGAACGACCATAATCCACTTAACATCCAACAACTTCATAGTGTGGAAACTGAATTACTGTAAAAGGACTAGCGAAATATGGTTCACCGTGGTAGATAATCTCAGTGGGTTATTTCAGGAACCAATCCGCGGCATCCGAGAGACACAATGTGAGGCCTTGCTATTGTAGGCTTCAGCGAACCCCGGAAAGGAAATGGATTGTGACATAACTACTACATCCGCTCTTGGAGACTCTTTAAGAAACCATACGAACAAACAGACATGACCCAGGGCGAACTTAGACGCTTTTGAAGATTTTCCAATAATCTTATCGTTTTAGCAATCGTACCAAAAATAGACAGCTCTACATACGCTGAACTTCAGAGCATGTGTGAAATTTCCGATGTTCAATACCCATTACCTAATAAATTTCTTGTCATTAATGTTCTATTTAATCTGTGCACGTCGGGAACATAAATGAGGGGAAACTGTCGGTTAGATTAAAGCATGTACCATCTGGCTTTATGCATCCTTTCTAGGCGCAGATTTAATGAATTTCATGTAGGCCTACAACCTTGATACCAGTGAATGGATGAGACATTGGTGTTTAACATTACTTTCTGCGATATTTCAGCTGTAAAGTTTACTGTTTCTACATGTCCAGTTTATTATAATTTTTGTAATAAAGAACACATTTCTCTGTTAAATCACACGACCATAAAAAAAATCATGTTGGTGATTCCACTCCAATGATCGTATTAACATATACGACAAAAAAAAATTACGATACAATTTATTAAAATACCTGTAATGATCGTCTGGTCATATATAGTCTTTCTTATCTTCGCCGATAGTCGTAGCGTTTACTACACAGTAGAGTTTATTCCTCTTTTCCCATTGGGTTACGTGTGGCTACAGCAAATTACAATAAATAATAGAGAGCGGCAAAACATCCAGGTGCACTCAAATTGTAATTTTACTCCGGGCCTTTGTTACCTTTTAATTTTTATATGTAGGTGAAATACCAGGATTTCTTTCACTCGTAAAGGTGACATTTCACTGCCATAGAATAACACCTTTGTTTTTACACTTTGAGATTACACTTCGAAACGTTTGACGTCAGATGCCTTTGTTTGTATTATGACATTGCATACGAAAGCGTTTCATTTCATCACGCAACACAGGTGTGACGTGGGTACCCAGCCACTTTGGTATTACCGGAAATTAAAAGGCAGATTCCTTAGCTAGGGCAGCATTATCCTGTTCTAATTTGTCTAACAATCTGTGTCTTTCTGTTACAGAAGTCATGTCTAAAGTGAACGAGTATTTCTTTTAACCAATGGCAACCTGAATGGTATACAGGCACTACAGGAAGATTTTTGTATCAATTTTTATCCGAGGTTTTAGTTTTCAAGCTACTTTCTGGTCATCTTCCTTCCTCTAAACACTTATCTAAAACGTTTTAATCTGCATGAAACAGGTTTGTGGGATAGCTGTTTAGCAGAGGAAACAATGTCACATTTTTTAATTTCATTGCAATCTTTTTAATATTCACTGGATGAGTTTTTATCAGACACTTCCAAGTATTGGAGTACAAAACCCTTCACTAGGGTCTCTGCTAAAACCACAGAAGTCTAGTAGCAAAATCCTCCAAGCCACAGTCAACTTTTTGCCTGTTAGCCATAAATTTTAGAGGTTGAACCACATGTCTTTATTTTCAATGCCTTTTTTTTACCCTAATAGTCTCCTGCACACATTAGCTCTTTACAACATCAAAGCCAGCAGGCTGCACTATAATTATTCTTATTTGTGAATAAACATATGTTTATATATAGTGAACTAGTTTTATTGCAAAATGGCATAAAACGCTGTTTATATCTCACAAAAAAACTAAACTTCTGTGCATTAATGTAAAATCGCAAATAACCAGCTGTAACGCATCATTTCAATTTTTAAGAAGGTTCTAAAGTCATCAACATCTGTTTAGGAAAATTCAGGAGCAAGACCGTGATATTTTTCTTGCGCAATCTCACAGGTGTCTAGTTCACAAACCAATATGGCTATACTGTCGTAATAAGAAGCGTTTTATATTATGTATGAAAAAATTGTATTTGATAATTGTCAACGCTCAAGTCGAATGATGCAAAATGAATTCGTCACTAAAACTTGTGTGGCATGACTTGGGTTGTGGAATCAATCCCCGAAAGAGATATAAAATGTTTTCTGCATATAAACGCCAAGAATGAGAAAAATTCATCGTTGGGGAAATGGGCCTCCTATCGATATAATAGAGTGCACAATTGACATGTACAAATTGAACGCCTTTTGATTTCGTCATATATTCTTGGTTGTGTCTCCCAGCAACATTTCCGTACACAAACACACAAATCCACATATATTTACAGTCCATCTGTCGGTATTTACATAATATAATTACTCACCAAATTTGAGCTGATTTGTTTGTATAACCATATCTATATTTAAACAGTCATGGCCCATCAATAGATTCATTGAGACTTACTTCAGATGTGTTGTTTGTGGCTATCCATCAATAAAGAGTCGTGACAAGTGGATGTTATCTTGAATGTTACATTTGCCGTTTTCTTTGACTTGGAATTCGCGAATATACATACATGTAGGCTACGTTAGAAAGAAAACAATAAATTATTTCTCCACAGCGAGTATTTACACTGGTGTTCTATGTCAATACACTCAGACTTCTCTACCGTCAAGTGTTCCAGTTGCGTTAAATGGCGTGCATGGATACGAAATCATATTAATTGGAATACCCATGTAACAAACAAACATACACACACAGGAAGTTAAGTTCAAATTATTCTACAGTCGGCATACAATGCAGAAGAAATAAATAACGGTCAAAGCATAGGTGTACCAGTGTGCTTTGATACCGCAAACTGATAAAAATAATTTGATTGATACGCCGTTCTCAGTTCCAATAAAACATGTTTCCGATCACTGTTAGGTTTAAACTGGGATATAATAGAGAGGGATATGAAACTCGGCTGTCGCTCGAGTCAGTGAGCCGTGAATGTTTCCCTCGGCAAGTGTGTTCCATACACAGTCATGCGGAAATAGTTGTGAAATCCACAATAATAACACTTACCAATAATACAAGGGTCGCATATTTTACACCTGACTAGCGGTAGTACCCTTAAAACTACAAGTAACCACAGATGAAGAAATCCTATATTATATACTTGTACTGGTACGAAACATTAGACGACTTAGTCTGTCATGTCTGTGGACGAGTTGGTCGGACATCAGAGTCCAGAGAAAACACG
>JAUELC010290974.1:0-15717 GCA_031471745.1 Cryptochiton stelleri
CCCTCGTCGGTTCATCGATACGGCTCATGATTCCACTAGAGGAGATGACAGGTTAACCCCTCGTTGGCCCATCGATACTGCTGATGATTCCACTAGAGGAGACTGCGGGTCAACCCCTCGTCGGCCCATCGATACTGCTGATGATTCCACTATAGGAGACTGCGGGTCAACCCCTCGTCGATACCGCTGATGATTCCACTAGAGGAAACTGCGGGTCAACCCCTCGTCGGTTCATCGATACTGCTGATGATTCCACCACAGGAGACTGCGGGTCAACCCCTCGTCGGTTCATCGATACTGCTGATGATTCCACTAGAGGAGACTGCGGGTCAACCCCTCGTCGGTTCATCGATACTGCTGATGATTCCACTACAGGAGACTGCAAGTCAACCCCTCATCGGTTCATCGATACTGCTGATGATTCCACTAGAGGAGACTGCGGGTCAACCTCTCGTCGGTTCATCGATACTGCTGATGATTCCACTACAGCAGACTGCGGGTCAACCCCTGGTCGATACTGCTGATGATTCCACTAGAGGAGACTGCGGGTCAACCCCTCGTCGGTACATCGATACTGCTGATGATTCCACTAGAGGAGACTGCGGGTCAACCCCTCGTCGGTTCATCGATACTGCTGATGATTCCACTATAGGAGACTGTGGGTCAACCCCTCGTCGATACCGCTGATGATTCCACTAGAGGATACTGCGGGTCAACCCCTCGTCGGTTCATCGATACTGCTGATGATTCCAGTAGAGGAGGCTGCGGGTCAACCTCTCGTCGGTTCATCGATACTGCTGATGATTCCACTACAGAAGACTGCGGGTCAACCCCTTGTCGATACTGCTGATGATTCCACTTGAGGAGACGACAGGTTAACCCCTCGTCGGCCCATCGATACTGCTGATGATTCCACTAGAGGAGACTCAAGTCAACCCCTCGACGGCCCATCGATACTGCTGATGATTCCACTAGAGGAGACTGCGGGTCAACCCCTAATCCGTCCTTCGATACTGATGAGGATTCCACTAGGGAAGATGATGGTTTAACACCTCGTTAGTCCGTTGATACTGCTGATGATTCTACTAGAGAAGACGACAAGATAACCACTCGTCCATCTGTCGTTACTGCTGATGATTCTACTAGAGGAGAGGACGGGAATCCCTCATCGGTCAATCGATACTACTGATGATTCCACTAGGGATCGGTTCATCAATACTGCTGATGATTCTACCAGAGGAGACTACCGGTGAACACCTCTTCGGTCCATCAATACCGCTGATGATTCTACTTAAGAGGACGACGGTTTAACCCCTCGTCTATTCGTCGATACTGCTGGTGATTCCTCTAACAAAAGCGAAGGGTTAACCCCTCGTTGGTTCGTCCATACAGCTGATGATTCTACTAGAGAAGACTACGGGTTAACCCCTCGTCGGTTCGTCCATACTGCTGATGATTCTAATAGAGAAGACTACGGGTTGACCCCTCGTTGGTTCGTCCATACTGCTGATGATTCTACTAGAGAAGACTACGGGTTAACCCCTCATCGGTCCGTCTATAATGCTGATGATTCTACTAGAAGACTGCGGGTTAACCCCTCGTCGGTTCTTCCATACTGCTGATGATTCTACTTGAGAAGACTACGGGTTATCCCCTCGTCGGTTCGTCCATACTGCTGATGATTCTACTAGAGAAGACTACGGGTTATCCCCTCGGCGGTTCGTCCATACTGCTGATGATTCTACTAGAGAAGACTACGGGTTAACCCCTCGGCAGTTCGTCCATACTGCTGATGATTCTACTAGAGAAGATTACGGGTTAACCCCTCGGCGGTTCGTCCATACTGCTGATGATTCTACTAGAGAAGACTATCGGTTAATCCCTCGTCGATCCGCCCGATACTGCTGATGATTCCACAATAGGAGACACCAGGTTAACCCATCGTTGGTCTGTTGATACGGCTGACTGTTAGGTCCCCGGTTATGTAGTAATGAATTTAAACTTTGGCGGGGTATCAGATAACTTTCATTACATCATATTTTTTGTCAGACAGTATCAGTATAGAATCTTTGACTTTCACAGATAAGCTTAACATGGTACAGAAGGTGTAGTGTAACTTCGACGACAAAATTAAGGCTCATGCATTTTGATCTCGACTTTGAGCTCAAACTGGGTCTTTCGTTCTTTTTCGTTACACTAATTTGAGTTTAGCATAATAAATTATAACTTCTTTCCGTGGCCATTACCAGCAGGGATAGCAGCATAACAGGACTTTTATGGATTTACAACTTCTGGATTTATTGACGAGCGGCGTTTCAGTGTAGATACTGTCATACTAGCAAGCTATTGAATAGATTACATGAATAATATCTATATATACACATTTTTCTCTCTTCATTTATACAAAAATATATATACAAATGAGTGAATCACAGGTGTTAAACAAAGATTTTTTGCGTTAGAGTACACAGAGTGAAGCAGTTTTATATAAGTACATGAATTGTCATTAGAAAATTCAAACATACAATGAGAAGATAACAAAACAATGCCATTATGGTTACACAGGTGTCTTACAAATTACGGTTGAAGAGCTAAGGTAAGACAACACTGTGTGTGTAGCTAGTTTAGCTAGTATAGCTTACAAAGGATAGGAGTTGGAGGTGTTAACGAGTTACAGATTTTATTCGATTGTCATATGCAGAGAGCAAGTAGAAGCATATGCCTCTGTCAAAATCAGGTTTTGGTCGACGACTTTGGATAGTTTCCATCATCCAATGGTATGTGTTGGGTAAGACTGTATTACTGCTTGTCTGACTGCTTTGTTGAGGTTATAAGTTCTTTGATACTCTTATTAAGAGGGCGGAAAGTTTCTCCGATATAATGTTATTAGGGTACATGAACATAAAATTTTGTACAGACAATTTGTACAATTTTTGGTTGGGGTGGCAGAACAAGGGCGTTTACCAGGGGCATTTTAATAAGTTTTTATTGTTCAATTGCTGGTGAAAGCACAGTCGAGGTTGGCAATGTTGGAACTGAATGGATCTAAACGAAGTGCTGAATTTCCTAAATGACCAGGATCCCCGCATTTAGTTTACGACGTGTTAGTTACCACAAACAACACAACAAACTTCAAACCAGCTATATCGTTAACCAACTCACACTGATCAAAATATTCACGACAGAACCAACCACCCCACACAGATAAAGAAAAGTATTGTTTCTACATTACCCAAACGTGCCGTTAAACATTTCATCGACCCCAGGAGTCAAAGACGCAGAACTACACCACCTAAAAGACGTGTTCTCTCTTCAAAACCGATACCCAAATGAAGTTGACAAATCCATTAAAAAATCTGTAAACCCAACTATTCTGTCGTGAGCACTAAGGATAACACCGGAGTAAAAACACAAACTGTTGCTTTACTTCAATAAACTAGAATGACTTTTCCGTGCTTGCGCGCATGACCATCAGCCAAAAGGGGGATAAACAGATAAGCTAAACAATTCACCGGGTTACAGTTCCACGGCCATCTTTACCCACTTAGGTTTGGTGGCTAGCTTTAGCAACGTAAATGCAAAAAGGCTCTCAAGTTGGCTCTCAAATTTATTAGGTATTATGAGTCACAAATATTTTTGCTTGTTCAGTTGAGTATCGGAGAATGTTGGGAATGTACATTTTAAACTGAGAATATTTTTGTTTTTTTTACTGAAAATATATCAGGTTGACACATCAATGGTACAACAACAGCTATATCAACATACGAAAGGGCATTGATTGTAGATCGCAGTTAATGTATTTTTGATTGTTTGTTTGTTTGATTGGGGTTTTACGCCGTACTTATGGTTATTTCACTTATATGACGGCGTGCCAGCCCAATGGGTGAAGGACACCACCACCGCCCGCCCCAATAACAAACAATGACAAGATACAAGACAATCACAGGACAAAAAAGGACGCCACAACAGCTTCTTGTTGCCCCTTAGTTCCGAGAGAACCAGGGCAACACAAAGCTCCCTCCAACCGCCCGCTCTGTAATTTGATTGGTTTATATTCACCTTGTTCCTATGAAAATAATATATTATTATAAATATGATGTGGGTATTGTTGATATCAATAAATTTGTTATTCAAAGTCTGTTTCGCTACTAAAGTTCACCCGAGTTGTCTCCCTCAGTAGAAGTCTCCTGTCATGGAGGTCCGGCTTTGTGTGTTATCCGCGAGCCTGCTTTCAGAGTCAGAACTTTGACAACTACTAAAGAATGAAAGATCGTTGTTTGTGAATTAACAGAAAGCTTAGGTGTTGTTATAAGGCACGTTTACACACCTACCATATCTGTACATTTTGTTTTCCCTGTCACTGCATCGTCATAGTTCTGGGATGCACAGAATCAATCTTTGCTGCAATTGTGTAGAAGCGGACATTGTGCAGGACAAAGATAATCTGCAGAAATACAAAACTATTTTCCATTTGTGATAATTCTAAGCTTGAAAAAAAAAAAAAAAAAACATGTTTGTCCAGGATTCGTTTTTTTGTTTAAATCTTCACAAGCCTACAATCTTCACAAATGGCATTGGGTTCAACATGCTTGTATTTCTGCAGTTAAAAAAATGGATTCCATCAATCTCTTTTTAAACGTTCAATAAACTAAAAAAAAACAATAAATAAAAAAAAATAATAAAAAAACAACAACATTTCCCTACCTTCCTTCATGTACCCTAATTTGTTTGGGCTTGCAAGCGGAAACAGAGGAGTTTTTTTTTAAGCCTAACTATTAGCAAGATACTGATATATAATATTGGAATAACATTTACAAACTATAAATCCCAAAAACCATTCAATTCCCCATTTATATAATAAACCTAATGAATACTATCATCTGACATGTATTTATCAATGTATTTATCAATGCTTGGAATGGTCTAATATTACTGGAATGGTGCTGGCAAAATATTAATTCAAAATAAACACAAAAAATGGGACCGCCAATCCATTTCCCCTCTTAGAATCAGTTGACAAGAGTCTTCTGCCAGAGTGCCAGTACCAATAATTTATACCACTTTCTACAAATGTATCTAGTTTTGTAATGACACTTTAAAATAGTTGCGGTTTATTACAATGCAACGTTATTCCCACTTTTGCAATCAGCTGATAACCCACTGACTACTACCACCACCCTATCTCTGACACATGGACTTGTAGTTATGTGTATTTATATCACAGAAGCTTGCAGTGCTCTGAAGGGTATGTATATAAAGGAGTATCGTAGAAAGCTTAGTCTGCAGGCAGGATCAGATTGCTATGGAAACCTGTAGAAAAGCACCCAAGATTTTGGCTAACATTAGGGAAGTTCTGCCAGTGACAGGTTGGGTGTGCACAGATAACTCACAACCTCACAAGTTGTCTCTCCTGTGGAGAGATAACTGTAGCAGGTAGTTTATCATTTAAGAAATTCAACTTGATGTCTGGATCCAAATTTGATAATTTTTACCTGCTCTCTTTGGTTGAAAACCTTTTTATTTCGTTATGAAATATGTATAAATGTACAGTAGTGTAAATTAGTCTTTACCGAAAACAAATATTTATTTACACAATCAAATATTTAGAAAACTTAGAAAGAGCTTCAGTACATATACAAGTACATGTAGAAAAGATGATATGTCAGTAAGATATATAGAGAATAAATAGCACATCGTATATATATGCCACAAAAACAACCCTAAAAAATTATGATGTATTTGACATCGATGCAATGTCCTACCTTTGATCCCTTGAGAAAATATCCAACCTTTGATCCATCAGGTAATCTCCCACCTTTGACACCGCGGGGAAAAAAAAGACCCACTTACAAATTTCCCACCTTTGACCTCTAGTGAAAAAGATCCCATTTTTGACCCCTCGGTAAAAATCCCACATTTGACCCCTCGGGAAAACATCCCACATTTGACCTCTAGGGAAAATATCCCATCTTTGACCTCGGGACAAGATCCCACCTTTGGACTCACGACAAGATCACATGGAAGACCCCTCGGGAAAAAATCTCACCTTTGATCCCTTAGGAAAATACCCCACCTTTGACCACTGATGAAAATATCCATGCACCCTTGATCCTCAGGACAAGATGCAACCTTTGGCCATAATAAGATCAACCTACAAGGCAAGATCACACTTTTGACCTCAGGACTAAACCGCATCTTTGACCGTAGGGCAATTTTTGAAAATTTTAAATGTGAGCTGAAAATGATCACCTTAAAAATTCTCCCGTAGGTTTTTTTATTAACTAAGCGGGTGATTTCTATTTAGCACAATGTTAAATTGGTACTTCAGCCCAAGCTAGAAGCAGCTCACGTGGGTTGGTTTTGAAAGAGGAATTTGCGTGCGGGAGAGTGATCACTCTCAAAAGGACACAAGAAGCTCCCACCAACCACCCATGCTCTCTATTGGAAGCCTCTGTTCATATCCAGTTTAGCTCAGTTGGTAGAGTCTTGTTCCGGTAAATCAAAGATCCCAGGTCAAACCACATGAAAGTTAAACAAAAGTTCTCCCAATACACATGTATTACAGCGACCAAGTGAAAACAAGAAAAGAAAAACCTATAAATTAACAGATTATGTACATCTGTAATGCATTGCTATGTTTAAGACTTTGACATTCAAGTCTGTACATTAACTAACAACTGGTGATAATTACTTTAAATGGTACATGTATTTCCAATGTAACGCAACATGTATGTATCACAGCAATCTAAAGGCTGAATCTATATTGTTAAAGATATAGTATTCATATCTTCCTTACATGCTCTCAATCAATAAAAATAGGTCACTCAAATAAACTGAATAGATATCAATCGTTCTATTAAGCATTCAATCATACTCGTTCCTATACCAACAAATCATAATACACCAGCTCAATGACACAAATAGATCAATGGCAAAATAACAATATGAAAATACTGACTAGAGTATAGAACACATTCTGTTTAGATCATGATGTACACTGTATAGAGGCAATTCAAATGAATTCATGAAAGATATTTATCAATCTTATTTATACATATCTTTGATCATGCACATTTAAAATTACTTGATGTATATCTTAACTCATGTTTGTCCTCTCCAGAAATCCAAAAGGATTTAAAACTCTCCGGACTGCTTCTTTGATTGGGGTTTTATGCCATACTTAAGGTTATTTCAATCATAGGACAGCTTGACAGACCAATAGGTGAAGGAAACCTCCCTTGATGTCACTGGTTGTGTTTGTTTGATTGGGGTTTTACGCCGTACTTAAGGTTATTTCACTTATATGACGGCCTGCCAACTCAATGGGTGAAGGAAATCACCCTCGACGCCACTGGCAACAAACAATGACAAGATACAAGACAATCACAGGACATAACAGAACGCCACAACAGCTTCTTGTTGCCCCTTAGCTCTATGAGCACCAGCGCAACACGAAGCTCCCACCAACCACCCGCCAAACATAATGTGAAGTGTTATATATACAAGTGCTCTCCTAAAAAAATAATGTTCTTCCTCAGCTGCAGCATGAACATTTATTCAAAACACGCTGCCCTTAGCTAAATCATCGCATGTGAAAAAGAATCTCCAAAATAAAGCGACGTGATAAAATGAAAGGTTCATGGAATTACTCAACCCAGATAGCCCTATCAACTATAGTCATGGTTAATTGATTGATTGGTGTTTAATACCGTGTTCAAAGCTACTTTACATATACACGTCAGTGGTGTACTCCAACAGTAAATAGCAGCACTGACACAACCACAAAATGTGAAGTGATTTTCTCTCTTGGAAAGATAATATTCCTCCAGTGCTGAGTTAAGACAGCATGACTATGCTGGGAACATGCTGCCCTTAGCCAGAGGGTTCAAACATATTATATTTCTCTTCCAATGATATGGACACACTGACTGCTGGGTTAATAACAGTTAGTATGATTAGGTTTTATATCTAATACTCCCAGCATTATATTCACACATATCATACTAGTGTTAGACTTCTGTATTATTAAGCACACCCTGATGCAATACACACATTTCACACACATAATTAAGACTTATATTTAATAAACATATCTCAAATCTATCACAGACTTTCAATCTATTATATACATGTACTCATATTAGAGAAAAATAATAACTGAATATATATATTTCTAAAGATTAATCACACTTTAACAGGGATGTTGATTAACAGAATATATATATATATATATTTCTAATAGAACTATCTATCTACATGTAACTTAAGAAAAGTCTACCAAGAAAAATGTTTTGTATGGTCTTTCAGATTTTTTTTTGAAGTTGAAAATAATATGTACTCTTGTCCACCAGCTTTTTAAATCAGGAATTCATAGAAGTCAAACTTTTAAAAACCGAAAATTAAAATTTTTATTTTTAAAGTTTATATTTCAATTTAATTGACCTGAAATTTGTTGTCGGTCACTTACATGTAAGAAACATAAGTTTTGTTTTTGACAATACTTAAAACAAAGGGTGATATGATTTTAACACGGTCACACCAAGCAAATTCAGTTTATGCCAATTCATATTGAGTATCGGGTTCGAATCCCGGTGGAGGCAAGCAAATTTTTCTCTCTTCATTTATTACAAAATATATATATTTATATATATATTTTTTTTTTGTCTTTGACATACATTTTTAAACTGAATTTTCCATCTGTTTTTTGACAAGCAGAATATCAGTTCGTAAAATGGATGTGCATGAATCTGTGGTAATATATGGGTATTTGGACTACTTGGCGTTTTAGGATGTACTGAAGGTTATTTCGTAAAAACCTCGTAAAACCCCTATGTGAAGGCCACGATTTTCAAAGCCACTGGTGAACTTCCTTCATTTTACCCAGGCTTGTTAAACGGCCTCAAGCCTGGTCCGCTGTGGTCGCATCAAAAGTTTCAGTGGTCCTTCACTAATATACTAGTGTATGTAATTCTTGATAACATCTCCTTATTTTAAGAGATTGTTATTAAGAATCCAAAATACTAAAAAAAAATCATGTACATATTCAACTTTTCAACCACAAGGCCATTCAAAACTTTTTTCAAGGCATGTAAGTTTGACACTGCTATAAAAGTGCAAAGGGGGTGGGGGGAATAACAAAAGCATCTAATGGGAATTAAATCTGAAAGAAAACTTAATCAACAAGTATTAATTATTGATAGACTACAAAGATAAAACATGTTCTAACAATGTAGTTGGTCTTAATCATGAACAAATACAATTCAACCCGCTCATCTGTGATTAAAGATTATTTCTCATTTACTTTGTACATCTGTCTTTTTTCTCCACACCGCCCAAGCTTAAGAAGCAGCTGTAAAACACGTTGCATTAATGGAGAAGCAACGTTGTCTTTATTTGATTCGATTAAGAAAAGGATAAAAACTATTTTCAAAACCTAAATAATAACCGTATAGCAAAAATAAAATGTCTTTAATTTGTTTGCTCTGCCAGCTAAGATGGAAACAAATTTGGACCATAAAATTGACTGATTGTCAACTGATTAGCACAAAAAACAAGCTATTATAATATAAACGATGTAGCCAGTGATAATCAAAGTAAAAGCTTTACAAAATAAATTGGACTTGCATAAACAATATTGAAAATTAATCAAATAAAGAATAAACTAAACCAAATTAATGTAAAAACTAAAAGATAGAAGGATATGGCAACTTAAAAAAATATATATTTTTAGAAAATTATTTAATTAAATCACTTCCAACCACATTACAATTAATTAGTACATGCTTAATATTAAAAGCCGGCTACTATTTCTGTCTGCTACACTTTATGGTCAAATATTAAAGGGGTTATATACTTGAGATTTTTTCCAAAAATCATCTTCAAAGACATTTAACCAAAGTCTAGAATGGCCCAAGAAACAGAAAATATATATAACAGTATTAAATAAAAGTTACGTTTGCAAAAAGCGTTGTTGGATTAAGCTTTTATGAAGGCTCATAAATACCAAGACGCATTCTTCCCAATTGTATAGATTGTTTGACAAGACTTTCACACTGTACTCAAGGTAATTTCACTCATGAGAGGGCGGGGTCTTTTTAAAATAATAAAGAGTATTCCGTTAATTTCAATGAAGACCAGTTTTGGCACAAAATCTCTGATATACTCTCTCTAAAAAAATGTTAAGTTACAACATCTGAAAGAAAAAACAAGATAAAGAATTTGACAGAGTGTAAATGAAAATAAAGATAAGAGGGGGACTAACCTATCTTTATCTCTGAGTTGTTCGTTCAATATTGACAGCTGTGACGCACTGTCCCCAGAATTTTTCATCAAGTCACCAATTTGCTGTTCCTTTAAAAACAAATATCAGTATACACGGACTGCTAGGTTTGGGCACAAAATGTCACCACAAGAGAAACATGTGCTGAGGAGACCTTACATGAGCTGGAGACTATTTGCGCTGTTCATGCAATTCATATGTAGATGTATCCTAGTGAATGATTACTGTTTTATGATCGATTGGTGTTTGACGCCGTGCTCAACGATATTTCACTTATTTGACGACGGTATACTTCAACAGTAAATAGCCATACTAACGCAACTATAACTATGTTTTGCTTTGTTGAAAAAATAATGTTCCTCCAGTGCTAACTAAAGACTGCTCGAAACATCACATGATGCCGTAATCCAGACAGCCTGTTTTATGTCAAACTGAAGGGTATTTCAATTATACAACTTGCACTGCTGGTCTGATGGAAAACCGATAGAACTTCTTGAAAATGGTATATTTAATTGTCAATTCTTCTGGAATGTGTAGGTTTTATAAGCGTTTTGTTGTTTTACAATCATGTTTTGATGATATGATGATTAACATGTAGTTGTTTAATTACCATGATATGTCGTTTTATTACCATGGTTGCAGAGTTAGTCTTGGTTTTGTGTTATATGTAGAGAGAATGCTTTGCCTGTATGAGAGTGTGGATGTTTGGGTGCATCACAGTGGGTGATAGCATACATCTTACATGCACCAGCTTGCTTTGTATTCAATCTTAGGATTATTGGGTGCATTCCAATGACCTGGGTGGGGGTACAGCTGGTTCCAAGGACAGAATGTACAATTCAATGGGACAAATGAATTTTGAAGATGAAATTGCTAGGTTGTATTAAATCTTTTGGTTTAGCGGATAACTTCAGGAAGCTATGCACATGACAGTGATTGGAATGGTCATACAATGAAAAAGTGAATGCAATGCAAATGGCTGATAGGTTGGGTATTTCCTATGGTATTATGCCATCATGCGAAATCAGTCAATGATTGATTGGAGCAAGAGTGAGTTTTGTAAAATTCAAACTACCAAAACATTCTCATCAACAAAATGAACAGGATCAAAGTTGAACTTTGAACATATTTTGAACTGGTTTAAAACATGCTTAAATCTTGTGGATCTTAGTAGTCGAACAATTCTGAATTTGTGCATGTTTGTAAACATATTAGAAATGCAACTTGTGCTGCACCGCATAAATTGCACCTCAAAACAGAGTTAGATGTCAAACATCATCCATAGAACAATAACTTTTGTTTCAAGCAATGAATTCATACAAATTTTTATTAAAAAAATTAAACTTTTAAATAGCAACTCTTCTCTTCATATACCTTTTTTCTGTTTTGATTATTTTCAGAATAAATTGTGGAACTATTGTGAGTGGTCATCAATAAAGGTAATGCTTTTCGACATGAAACATTATAAGTCGTATGAAGAGGCCTCAATTACATGTAATTGTTTGCAAAATAAGAACAACTTACATCTGTATCCTTGACCGATTTACAGATTGAAATTTCAGTAAATGTATTGATCAAGCCTTTCAATATATTACAATGTACAGTGTGTTTAAAGCAAAAACCTGTAGTGTCTGAATTCAGCAAAATGTGTACAATTGGAAGTATCGGACAGGTCTGAAAAGTACGGAGTTTGTGACAAGGTCTAAGTGTAAACTATAAACTATAAAGTTTGTTTGATTCATTCATTGGTGTTTAACACCATGCCAAGGGTGCTTTACTAGATGATGGCAGGGTTCTCCAACAGTTAATATCCACATTAAATCAACCATAAAATATAAAGTGTTTTGCTCAGTTGGAAAAATAATGTTCCTCCAGTGCTAAGTGAAGACAGCATGCTTGTGGGGGGAACATGCTGCATGCCCTTAGCCAGAGGGCAAGACATGTAGGGTATGCTCTGTTTGACTTACTTGTGTGTCGAGAAGTTTGAGTTTGGGTTGAGCTGAGAATGGCTGATCTTCATACAGGGGCAGTGTTTCTACCTCAAAGGCCAGACGATCCACAGGATATATTGGGATATAACTGGAGCCCGGTGTCACCTCATCAACCACCATGTATTCCCATGCAGGGTCACCTGGGGAGGGCAGGGGCTCCACAACAAACATCGTGGTGTTAAGGTTGAGTGTGCCCAATAAGGCAGCATTGATCAGGGTTCTGGTGTAGTTGGCGAGCTCGGGTGCGCTCAGACTATTGTTGGCGCTTTGGTTGACACTCTGTACCGGTTCGTCACCAATCTCCACATAAAACTGTATCATATTTGTGTTACGTCGCTTCCTCCGCCCCACCGACCCTTCAGCTATAACGTCCACCAGGCGCACTTTGCTTGGATCAATACCGAGGAAAGCCACAAGGTTATTGACAAGATTTTCCCCGAAGAACTCATCAATGGTAAGCACCTCCAGCGAGGCCTCGAAGATCACCACGATTAAATCACTGGTCTTGATAAGGACCGGGGTCGGCCCCTTCACCAACACCCACAATTCCATGAGAGAACGGTCAAAATAATTACTGCCACTCGTCCATGTTAACTCCGGTTTACCCAGTGACACATCTTCAACACGCCTTAATTGATACCGTCCCTGGCTGTCATAGTACCCGTTTGTTGGTAAAATGTTTACATCATTGTAGAAGACATCTAACCTCTGAGGATTGGAGTACCAAATTGAGACGAGCACGGCCTCGTCAGGGGCAGAGTTTAGCAGGAGAAGACGGATCGACTGAGGTGAAGTACTAGTGAAGTAAATTGAAGCTTCCTTATCTGAAAACACATATCGTGTAGAGAATAAGTTTACAAAATATTGGAAGGGGTTTAACATTGTACTTGTGGACCAAGGAAACCAACCTTGACATGATGTAGAAAATAAGCTAACATAATGTTTGTTTGAGGTTTTACACCGTAGTTAACATAGTCAGGCTGCATTAAGTGAAGGCACATGAGCCACATCTTTAACTGCTGGGTGATGGCTGCATTAAGTGAAAAGGTTGAAAGAACTGAAGCTTCTTGACTATTTGAATGACTGATTGATTGGGGTTTTACACCATACTTTTGAGCTTGTTATATCCCATGGATTGTTGGTTTCTTCGATTGGTGTTTAACGTCCTCCTCAAGGGTATTTCACTTATATGAAGAGAGATTATTCACTTCATGCACTGCCTGACCTAATACGGTGGAAAAGCGAGAGGAAACCGCGTACCCCCCCCTCCCTCCAAACCCACGTGACAGCTAGAGTCACCTTGTGTAACGCCCTCATATAGGTCAGGTCCACTGGGAGGCTTGAACCCTTGTAGTACAGCGAAGTAGGATCAGCAGTCTAACACGCAAGCCACTGAGCCAGGGCACCTCCACTGTTTATGATATCAATGACTTACTTAGCGGGACGATAGACATAAACGTTGACAAACGTTTTCTACAGGTGTAACCACTGCACCAGCCGTGATCCTGGGGGCCGTTAATTAGGTCAAGATAGCCGTCAACGAGCACCGCAACGGGAGACAAGCGACGGGTCTCTGTGTCCGCATCCATGCTTTCAATAATCATCATCTTGTAGTCAGTGTTTGTGCAGCGATAAGCCTGCCAGTCAGACACATACACGCAGCCAGCACGATAAATTCCTAAAATACAAACAACAACATAGTATTATTCTCATTTCTTAAGATAACACACTCTTAGTTAGAACAGATTCTATTTCAGAAAATTTTGCCGTTTGAGACCGGACAGAGACTTGAACCCACAACCCTCAGAGTCAGGCATTAAATAGCCAGCATTTAATACCTGCCACCTTGACCACTCAGCAAACCGGCCTTTAGCCTTTTGACTGAGTCTCCTCTAGTTCAGAAAATTTTGCAGACTGAGACCCGTACAAGATCGAATCAAATCAAAGTCATGACTCCCATGAGTCACGAAATAAACTGACAAATTTTTTTTTGAAGGATATGGATGAATATTTATTGAATAATTGTTAGCGTTTTAAAGACACAAACAATGTGGCATGGGAAGTCCACCATACAATTAAATGCTTTATGTTGGAAGATTAAGAAACAAAACAATGTGGTATGGAAAGTCCACCATACAATTAAATGCTTTATGTTGGGAGATTATGAAACAGAACAATGTGGCATGGGAAGTCCACCATACAATTAAATGCTTTATGTTGGGAGATTATGAAACAAAACAATGTGGCATGGGAAGTTCACCATACAATTTAATGCTTTATGTTGGGAGATTATGAAACAGAACAATGTGGCATGGGTGGCCCACCATACAATTAAATGCTTTATGTTGCGAGATAAAGAAACAAAACAATGTGGCATGGAAAGTCCACCATACAATTAAATGCTTTTTTTGGGGGAGATTAAGAAACATAACAATGTGGCATGGAAAGTCCACCATACAATTAAATGCTTTTTTTTGGGAGATTAAGAAACATAACAATGTGGCATGGAAAGTCCACCATACAATTAAATGCTTTATTTTGGGAGATTATGAAACCAGACTAAAAATGTATTTTTCACAAAAAGCTTGACACGGCTGTCTTTTTAGACTACCTTTATTTTGAGGTTTTCTTGTCTTTAACATACCTTTGTTGGGAGCTATATCCGCCACAGGTATCCTATCTCCTGTCAGGGTTGTTAACATGGTTTTAGGTATCCTGTAATCACCCAGACCGTGCCGTTTATCTCCATCCCACTCAAACTCAGACTGGGGCAGGACGACCCCTGGGGCACCCAACAAACTCCCATCGGTGTCAGTTAAAATAGCTTTCTTCAATCCATCACAGTCCATATCTACACAGTCTGATGGGTTGATTTTCCTACAGTCAGACACACATATTCTCATTAATATTTATTCTGATGGGTTGAATTTCCTACAGTTTTGTTTGATTGGGGTTTTACGCCGTACTTATTTCACTTACATGATGGCGTGCCAGCCCAATGGGTGAAGAAAACCACCCTCGACGCCACTGGCAACAAACAATGACAAGATACACGACAATCCCAGGACATAACAGAATGCCACAACAGCTTCTTGCTGCCCCTTAGCTCTGAGAGCACCAGGGCAACACGAAGCTCCCTCCAACCACCCGCATTTTTCTACAGTCAGACATACACATTCTCATTAATACTTTTTCTGATGGGTTGATTTTCCTACAGTCAAACACACACATCTCATTAATACTTTTTCTGATGGGTTGATTTTCCTACAGTCAAACATACACATCTCATTAATACTTAATCTGATGGGTTGATTTTTCTACAGTCAAACACACACATCTCATTAATACTTAATCTGATGGGTTGATTTTTCTACAGTCAAACACACACATCTCATTAATACTTTTTCTGATGGGTTGATTTTCCTACAGTCAAACATACACATCTCA
>JAUELC010291084.1:0-15711 GCA_031471745.1 Cryptochiton stelleri
TGTCGTAACAATGAATCGAAATTTCCCCCCGCTGTTTACATTTAACGTTTCCATTAAACATAGTCAAAAACTATCAACAGAGGTCAAAGTGAAATCGCGGAAACGAATAAACCAATCAAATACATGTACAACTGCATGTACAAACTGTGTATCGCCTCTCTCAGAATATCAAGATAAACGGCTGAAAAAGACATCCTTCTTTTCGAGCAATGGCTTTAATTATGATTATTCTTTATTGTCTGTTAGAGCGTTGATATTAAATTTCTGCCTTACTTTGTTGAATAAAAGTGTAATGTCTTTCACAGTTCGGGGTATGTGCAGGGGAATATATGGCACCATGTCTAGGTGCGACCTTGTATTGCTGATCTATTCGAACTAGGAATTCTTGTTTGACCAGAAATATGGCGCAGGCGTGTAAGGTGGGGAATAGAGTTTCAAGTCGGGACTCACCTTGTCTCGTGAAGATTGAGCGGATGTGGCTTTAGGACACTCAGCAATTTTCATTGGCTAAATTGACCTCGAACAATGTAGCATGCATGTTGCGTCATCACGTGGTATAAAGGCATAATTGACAAAAGCCAAAGCATTCAAATTTAATTTAATAACTATATCAATTGTGCATTTAACAATAAAATATCATTTGAGAATTATGCACCAATCATTGAGCCTGTATAAATATTGGTTGTATTTTACATACGTGCTCTTGGAAGTTTGTTAAATGGAAGCCAGGAACCAGTAATCATTACGGTATTATGGCTGACATTATAGCATATCGCGGCAGTGGCTCAGTGGTTAGCGTGCTGGGCTGCTTATGCTCCTTCGATGTACCGCACTGGTTCATGTTCCCTGGTTGACCTCGGTTTATGAAAGAGTCACACGAGATGACTCTGGCTACCGCGGGGGTTGTTTTACGAGGTTTTCTCCCCGGTTGTCTCCCATATTAAGTACGACAGAGTAAAAAGTGGATTATCCGTCGTCACATAAGTGTAATACCCTTGAGTACGACGTTAAACATCAATCAATTATCATATACAATTTATTTATTTTGAAGGTTTAGCCAAAACCGACGAAACTTCTCGACGCTGACGACCAAGAGGCCTGAAATCAAGACTAAATGAACTTGACTGTCATTGGGCCAATCATATATGATATACACAAGATGTTCTGGATTACAACTGCTTCTTCATGCCATTTCTTTATGCCACTGAAACAAGTCAAACAAATATAGCAAAGATCCGTCTATTGGAACTGCATCTTGTCCGCCATCAACAGAATAACTTTTTTCAGTGGCATCTATTTCACTTATGATCAACGGCATAAAAACGGATATTAACACAGCATATAAAGTGTCTTGCGTTGGGAGCAGACATGTTAAATCTAAAGAATTTGTCGTGTTTAATAATTCTTGTGTTAGTCATTTGTATTGTGTTAAATCTCGAAACACCATCGAAAATACCGGTTTTGTTGAAGTTTAACAATGTTAATTGCCACAAGAAAGGTTTTGTGAAGCCAGACTGTTCAGCTCAAACCAATATTGTATTTTTGAAAACACACAAAACTGGCGGCACGACACTTATGAATATTGTGCAAAGATTTGGATATACCCGAAACTTGACGTTTGTTTTACCTCGTATAGGTCTCGTATACTTAGGAGACCATGGCTCGACATTGTCTCCCTGGACCATTCTACCCAGACCAACCAACAAGCAATTTAATATACTGTGTAACCATGTCACATACAACAAGTTATCATTCCAGAGGGTCATGCCAAATAATACAATATATATCTCGATTTTACGACATCCATTGCAGAGATTCCTCTCCGCTTTCTGGTATTACTCGAAAGTGTATCCAAGGGAATATCTACAGGCTGTCAACGGTTCGGATAAACTTCATACCTTCCTAGCACACCCTGAACTGTACGAATCACAGGTTGAATACACACATAACTCCATGGCCATGGATTTAGGGCTATCCTCTATTGACTTTAATTACACGAAACATATCCGCCGCCATATCAACGCGTTGGACAAAGACTTTTCGTTGGTGCTGATTCTGGAACATTTCGAGGAATCTTTAATGTTATTAAAACGACAATTATGCTGGAGCATCAAAGATA
This sequence comes from Cryptochiton stelleri, assembly GCA_031471745.1. Taxonomy (NCBI): domain Eukaryota; kingdom Metazoa; phylum Mollusca; class Polyplacophora; order Chitonida; family Mopaliidae; genus Cryptochiton; species Cryptochiton stelleri. The sequence continues at coordinate 2,120 of JAUELC010291084.1, forward strand.
TTCTATTTATTCCAAAGAATACTCGTTCAACATTTAGCAATAATGAATACAAAAACAATCCAAGAAAGATTTCCGAGGAAGATATTAAGAAACACAAAGAGTGGGACAAAGCAGATTTTGAATTGTATTCACATTTTTACAGAAAGTTTCTCAGGAATATCGATGCACAAGATGAAGATTTTAAAGAAGAAGTAAAATATTTCAAATACGTCAAAGAAATGGTTTCAAAGTTTTGCACTGACACAAAGCAGAAAAACGAGCATTCAATGTTGAAGGTGAAAGAAAGTCGGTTTAACTCTCCATTTGTTGTGACCCAAAATGATTGTGATCTGATGTTAATTAACCATGAGCAACATTTCACAAGACTGTTAATCTTAAAACAGTACCAAAAATTACCCAGACATTCATATGTATTTCATGGCAAACCTGCACACATTTGATTCAGAGGTTTGACATTAGACTCTACTACGTCATTGTCTACGTCACTTTGTCTCAGTTACCCCGTGTGTATACCGCGTCACTTTTGTCGTCTGCTTGCTGGACTCGTTTCGTGATATCGGTAATACTGTGCATGATTTTCTTGATTTTAGTCAGCTTAATCATTTAAATAAAGAGTTGATACACTTACCTAAATAACCGAAAAATTCCTCTGTATTTTATTACAATCCTAACCACACCATACGTTTAGAAATACCAATACTTTGGTCAAAATTACTTTGATGCAACGAAACAAAACCCGCAATGAAGTATATAAGGAATTCCTGAGGCCGTGGCAGCCCCTGAACCATGCCATATCAGAATGAGTTGATGAGGCACTTTTCCTTTAAATTGCAACAAAATAACAGCCGTAAGGGGTAAAACATGTGATCATTTAACCTAGAGCTAGCCTATTTAATTGAATCCCGGCTACACCGATGTATAACCCGATTCTTATCAAATTGGGTATTATTGTCCATGCAAAGTGCATCCTCCAAATCCAATATCCAATATCCAAAAGGGAGGTAATCTCGCTCTCTCGTAACAGTTACAACCTTAATTATTATATCGATAAACGAATATAACTGTCGTTAATGGTCTGGGTGCGGTGTCAAACCAGTGTTGGACTAGTGGGATGTCAGACTAGTGAGGTGTCGGACTTATGGATAACGGACCAGTGGGGTGACGGACTAGTGGGGTGGCGGAATTGTGGAGTGTCTGACTTAAGGACAAGGCGGCGCCAAGGGGGTGTTTCCTCAAAAGAGCCCAAATAGTGCCCGCCCACCCACCTGGCGGGCTCCCAACCCAAGGAGGTTTCATTAAGATAAACATATTGACAATGGACATATGTAATGAGAGGCAAAATGAGAACGGGTAAAAACGCGTGCCGGTGGCTTACTTTCGGCTGTGCAGAGCTTTGCGCCTGGCGGCGTACGGAGGACAACTGTTCGGTTCATCTGACCAGATTGTGAAAGGGATCGCGCACAAAGCCCTGTCGTGTTTGCGGTAAGGGAGTAACGAACCAAATATCACTCTGCGTAAGGTGTGGTTATAATAATGAAAAGCCGTTATCGATATTTCCATTTCCATTTAGAGGTGTGATGATAAATGGTATATATACTGAATATAGCCATGGATGCAGCAATTCAGCAGTTGACAAAACTTCTCAGACAGGGGGTTATTAACCACGTGACTTACAAGGATGGCCTCAGCACTCTCACGGAGGCCATCCCCAGCTCCTCTAGTCCGAAGGACAAAGACTCTAACTACAACTCCGCGCGAGCAGCGCAGAAAGCCAACCCCGGCTCCGCGGCGCGATCGCAAAACGGCACCAATCCTTCTCACGAACGAGGAGTTTGACGAGCTTATGGCTGAGATCTATGCAGATTACTTAGTCTTCAAGCAGACACCCTGGGTTATCAGTAAATACCTGAGGGGGTGGCAGATGAATATACAAGAAGGCCACCTTTTCGGTCGACCCGAAGGCTTTCGTGGAGGAAATGCGTCCCCAGATCTACCAGAAACTCACAAAAGAGATCCTGGCTCTCAATGGTATCAAGTTCCAGCTTGCTCTTACGGTCCAGCTTCGAAAGGGTACCACCGATGACAGCGAGTACACAGATCCTGTGCTCCGCCACAAGCAGGAGGCTGTTCTTCAGACCAATTAGGTCGATGCGACGCTAGACAAGGCCTTCCCGACTATCCAGGACACTTGAGAAATGGACACAGAGAGGCTCTGAATAGATGGTTAGAGTATTGACACTCTTGCTGGACATCGCCAGGTATCAGCCTCTGAGAGGAGGTTCATACATTCCTTTGCCCGCAGAAGTGAAGTACAAAGAGGCGGTCATTAACGTGAAGAACAGGGACGACCACTTCCCCGGATGGGCCCTTCGGGCTGCTCTGTTGCCAGCAGTCAGATCTTCAAGGACGCACCAAGTACTCCACCTAAGAAGGCCTAGATTTCACAGGGGTCGACGCCCCCACACCTATCTCTTAGATCCCCAAGGTTGAGAAACAGAACAGGCTAGCCATCAACGTCTTTGGTTGGGATAAAGGCGGTATCATCCACCACCTAAGCAAGCAGCCCGAGGGGCCCCAGGGTTGGTGGGGGGCCCGGATAAACTATTTTCATTATTGAGAAGGCGGGAAAATACCACCACACCTTGATAACGAACCTTGGCCGTCTGCTGTACGACCAAAGCAAACACCAGCATCGCAAGCACTTCTGTGAGAGGTGCTTCCACGGATACACCAGAGAAGACCTGCTGGAGACCGACAAACAAGACCCTGTTCCTGTTGGCCTCCCTCATAAAGCTGGTCAAAGCCAACCAGTCTGAGGCGTTCCAGATCACATCCCAGTTTGAGCCCGACAAGGAGAGGCGCGAGCTGCTATTGCGTAAGTGTGTATACCCCTACGAGTATATGGACTCCTGGGAGCGCTTTAAAGAGTCCCAGCTCCCGCCAAAAGAGGCATTCTACAGCAAGCTCTGACAAATATATCAGCGAGGATGACTACACCCACGCGCAAATGGTTTAGGAGAACTTCGAGTGCCGCAAACTTGGCGACTACCATGACCTCTACTATCGCACCAACGTTTTCCTCCTGACAGATGTATTCGAGACCTTTCGGAAGACAAGCATGCGGCAGTATGGTCTGGACCCCGCCCACTTCTACGCCAGCCACGGCCTTTCCTAAGACGCCTTGCTCAAGAAAACGGGGGTCCAGCTGGAACTGCTGACCGACTATGACAAGCATCTCTTCATTGAGAAGGCTATGCGGGGCGGTATTTCCATGGTGTCAAAGCGCCATGTCACTCTGCATTAATGCCATGTTTGTTCATGGTCATATTCCTGAGAAAAAGGCTTACGCTGCTATTTCCCCTATTGTTAAAAATAAAAACGGAAATATAAATCTCTCTGACAACTACAGACCGATTGCTGTAGCCACAGTTGTGTCTATAGTAGTTGAAGTTGTAATACTTCAATGTTGTGAGCGCAGTTTGTATGGCTCCTACTTTCAGTTTGGCTTCAAACAGAGCCACTCTACTGATCAGTGCATATTTGTTTCTGAAAGAGAAAAAGTTTTATTGTAAAAAAGGGAGCCCTGTTAACATTTGTTTTATGGACGCCAGTAAGGCATTCGACCGTGTGAACCACTGGACCATGTTCCAGAAACTAATCGATCGAAACATACCCTTGCACATTGTAAATATGTTATATCTTTGGTTCAATGTTCAACTATTTGCAATGAAATGGGGTTCTTCCCTATCAGAGTTCTTTTGTGCAGCAAATGGGGTCAGACAAGGTGGAATTCTGTCGCCCTCCTATTCTCTGTATATCTCCATGAACTTGGCAACTCCTTAAGTGCTGCTGGTGTCGAATGCAACATAGCCGGTTCCTTTTTAAAGCATTTGTTGTATGCCGATGATTTGTGTATTTTAAGTCCTTCGACAAGGTCTATGCAGTGACTTTTAGATATATGTTCAACTTATTCTGTCACTCACGATATCCTGTATAATTCTATGCATGGTGGTAAAACCCAAACGGTACGATACTTTTAGTCCTCCTTCCGTCAAGTTTTGTGGGGCTACGTTCCAATACGTTCAATCATATGCTTACTTTGGGAATATTATTAGACATGATTTATTAGAAAATGAGGACATTGATGCACAGAGCAGGAATTTATCTATGCTAGCTAATGTTATTCTTACAAAGGTTCGAGATTATTCACCTATTGTTAAAAGACTTTATTCAATGCATTCTGTACTAATCTATACTGTTGTTCATTATGGAGTGTTCACACGAAAGGTTGTTTAAAGAAACTCAAAGTTGCTTATAATAATGCCATTAGATGGTTCATGCATTATAGATATAGCTGTAGTGCCAGCAATATGTTTGTCGTACAAAATGTAATGTCATTTGATGAAATTCTTAGAAGAAGTATGTATTCTCTTATGTCACGGATTGAGTCTAGTAATAACATGTTATGGAAGACTATTTGATACTCAGATGTTATTGTGCACTCACCCATCTATGCCAAATGGCAAGATAATCCTTTCGTAAGGTAAAATTATGAAATCTTTCTGCAATAAAAATGATTATTATTATATTATTACTATGATCGCCAGCCTAGCCTGTGCACTGACTAACATCTTCGACGATGGCCTAGCAGCGATTCAGGTCCACAAGAGCCGCCTGGTTCTCAATCGACCTGTGTATGTGGGGATGAGTTTCCTTGACCTATCCAAACACCTGATGTATGATTTCTAGTATAGCCTGATAACCAGTACGGGGAACGCTGCCATCTTCTTTACACAGACACTGACAGCCTATTTCTCGAAATACAGACAAGTGATGTTTGCAAGGATATGGTCGATCATGCGCAACTCTACGACACGTCCGACTACCCCAAAGGCCACACGCTGCACAGCACAGCGAATGAGAATGTCCTAGGCAAAATGAAGGATGAGTGCGCCGGGCGACCTATCGCCGAATACGCTGGTCTGCGACCAAAACTGTAGTCAATCCTAGAGGCGGATGAAAAGAACATAAAGAACGCTGAAGGTGTGAAAAAGAACGTCTTGAAGAATCACATCTGTCACGAGCAGTACAAAGAGGCCCTCTTCAACAAGAAGACCTTCCGCCATGGTATAGATGTGCTGCGGTCTGTGCGCCACCGCATCTTTGGACAGCACCTGAACAAGGTCAGCCTATCTCCCTATGACAGCAAGCACTGGATCGCATAAGATGGAGTGGACACCTTAGCCTATGGCCACAAGGATGCTGTTTCCGCTGGCTGGGCCGAGATGGACGCATATGTTGATGAAATTCTAGCGCTGTAGAACCCCATCTGGTGGCAGCTGAGTGTCAAGGGGCACACTAAGGAGCTCTTGGCGGTCAAAGCCACATAGCGGGCCATCCACCAAATAATAGATCACGGGCTTCTCAGGTTTGGTGACTGAGCGTCTAAGCCGGTACACCTGGAGGGACCAAACAGAGTCAGTCGCGCGATGGCGGCCGCCATCTAGCTTGCCAGGCTGATAGAGATATCGAACACCAACACCCGAGGGAAGCTTTTGCTCCCTGAGACCAGTAGAGCGACCAGCAACAACAGAGGAGGGATTTTGTGCTACTGGCTTTGATGGCGTCCTTTGTTTTTTTGCCTGTGAGGCTGGTATCTTAATTGTTTAAAGCCGATATCACGGCGGGCAATCTGGCCAACCACTCGGTGGATCGTTTCCCAGGTCCAGATGGAGCAGGTGTTTGCTGTGCGAACATCATCTCCTGAGCGTACTGGTGACCGAGCAACCGCTCAGCTAGGGTACAGTTGAAACGCTCCACGATCCCCTGATCCCCATGGACATCGATACGGCCGCGCCGGACTTCGACGTTGTACTTAGCCAAAGCCTACAACGTCCATGACCTCTCGCCCAGGGTCGACCTGGAGAAGCTTTGGCCAGTTAAGAGGGTCCCGCTTGTAGATGCGGGAGAGAGGATCTGCGACTCCTTTAGCTTCTTTTGTGGCCAGAGGCTCGGCCTCTTTACAGCTCGAAGCCACGTCAACGACAGTTAAAGCGTACCTGAACGTTGCTCTAGCGCGTCAAACCTGGTCGTGAGGTGGAAAGATCAAGTCAACTTGATGGACCTCGTTTGGTACCGTCAAATTGAATTAAGGACGAATGTGCCTGGGAGCGGGCAAGTAGATCTGCCAGATGACCTGCGTCATGAGCCAGGCACTCGCCTTCACTTTGGAGACCTTTGCTGCAGCAGCGAGGTTTTATTTATACCGGCGAGCATTTTCCAGTAGCCCCAATGGCTATAGTTTGTTTTTGTTAGCTTTGCTGATTCTGCGAATCGGCGCTTGCTGTCCATCGCAGCCTAGGCTGCGGGTCACTATATATTCAAGAAGGTTGATTAGTCTCCAACAGGCGGAACTCATCGTTGATCCAGTCAAGACGCTCGGTCCGTCTTCGAGACCATTTTGCTCGTGCTGCATGGAGCTGTTCAACAGCGAAATCGTGGCGCTTTCGCTCCTCATCAACGCCAGAGCTTCTCAGCTATGAGAAGAGGACATTCGACCCAATGAAGCCAGGGTATTGACGAGGGCTCCGTCCACATGCATAGCTATCGAGGCCATCATGGGTGTTATTTCATAATATCTGCCGGTATCAGCCCTTGTTTAATAAGCCAGGGCGACATCAACAATGACAATACCTACATGGCGCGGGGATAAGTGAAGTTTGGAGTAAGGGCCATGGTACAGTGCGTTGACAAGCATTTTTCCATCGGTAGTTGGGGAAGACATCGTCTTCATTAATATCTCCGCTATTAGGCCATATAGTGCGGATTAGGAGATGACTTCAATTGATTACCTGAAGGGTTCGCTAGTTCGCATTATCCTGTTGTTTTGCAACCTTTTGCTCCTGTTTGCATCGCGACTGGCTTCGGGCACGTCAGATTTGTTGCTTGTTCCGCGGGCGGGTTTGGCAGCTTTGCCGGTGCCTAAGGTGTTATCCGTCTGATTCGTAGAATCAAGGAGCTGATCGATTAGATCGTCACAGTTCATATTATTTATCAGCAGAGTTAAACGAGACGTGATCTTCTTGTGCTTATATGCTCGGCATATGTTTAATGTAGATACCTGGCGTCGAAGTCTAATATATTCTTTCACCATCCAAGCCAGGAGGCTATATGCAATGCATAAAAGAAGAGCCTGACTGGCGCACTTGCCGCCGCTCTTCCCGAGTAGGATCACATGGTTTTCACGGAAGGCAGTCTTTTAAGGAGTCCCGGTCTTTGCAGTGGAACAACGCGACCCAGCGCGTTTGCTCGCGCAAGTCCTTGAGAATGGAGTTGTACTTCTTGGTGAGAACCCAGACGCTCTGCTCTGCGTGCCGTCCGCTGAAAGCCAACTCAGAGAGCATCTCCTTCTTCTGGATCAGCGCTTTTGTGGCCAAGCAGTCGTCAACGATGTTAAGGGTCGGCTCGCCCTGAAAAACCTGGTAGAAAGCCCGTAGGTAATCACGGGTCTTCGACATAGACCTCAGGGTCCGCCTAGATCCAGGAACGGAACTGATCTTTGTTGTGTCGCACGGTTAGGCACAGGATCACCATATGCCAAAATACCCCCTGGTAAACCCTTAGCAGATCTAGGATGAAAATGTTTTTTTCCGCAGCCTGTCTGCCCACAGATGATTGCCGAGTGGGGGGATTGGGAAAGAGTTCTGTGACAGCTTCGCCGCAGTCCTCTGGGTGCTCGAAGAGCATCAAGACCCTTTCATGCTGCGAGCGGGGAAGTTCAGACTGACGTTCCACATGGTGTCTGATTTATTGACCGTCATCTTGCGTTGGCGGAGGATGCGGTCGTATAGGATGGAGAGGTAGCCGACATACTGACTGCTGATCGTCCGGGCTAGTTCTTGTTGAGTGAACATGTCAAAGTCCAGGCTGATACATTCGATGCGGTAGAAGGCGTAGGAATCTTCCGTGGCCTGGATCACGTGGCTTTAGTCGTTGAATGTAAGCTTGTACTCAAGGCAGTCTCCCAGCGCAATCTGGTAGGAAGGCAGGTGGCTCTCGAGAAGCTCGAAGTCTAGAGGTATGTAAAATCGGTTGCAGTATGCCTTTGAGATAGCTACAGCCCTGGGTGCATCTTCTTTTTCACCGTCGCCCGCGAGTACACGTAGTTTCGTGGCGCTCCAAAGCGGGGATTCCTCGATGCCCTGGTATTGAGCGCTCATTCTTTCCTGGGCCGTCTTCCAGATATCTTGGTAGCAGTGGAAGAAATCGTTGTCGTCGAGAGATATGACCTCCCGACCGCTGATCTTCTTGTTGTCTTCTTCAGGATGGCGCGGCCCAAGTTTTGAACTACAGTCCTGTCGACATCTGTCAATGTTAGCCTGATGCTGAATGCCAGACGCGCGGTCCCTGGAACGATGACGTCGTGTCTGCCGATATTTGGAAAACGCACAAGGAGCAAATGGTTTTGGTGAATCGTGCTCACAACAGAAGATGACAACAGATTGGCGCACGCCTTTGGACCTGAGGGGTTCACGCAATCTTCGGTAAGGATTGTGCCTCCGTCCGTATTGCTCTGCGGCTAAGGTGTTTAGCTGAGCTCTCCTCCGAGAGACCAATTGAATGGACACTCACATCTTCAATATAAGGCAGCAATATGGCTGACTATGACATTCCTGCATTCACCATAGATGATGGTAGCAGCAATGTAGTGGATGACTACGACGACACAGTCGGCGACCGCCCAGATGATACGGATGTCGGGTCGACAACAGACGGCCATAAGGTGCACGCTGTTAAACACCCTTGATGGAGCAAGAGATGGTGCAAATGGCCGTGGATAACTACTACAAGGATATGGTAGAGCAGCCGGGGGTGACCTACACCTCTGGACGCGGTGAATTCATGATTGATTTTGGTGGGTCATTGCGCCTGAAGGCATATCCTGACGTCACGCTGATCAACACCATGACACTTAGGCCTGTAAAATTAAGCACATTGGCCGCCCGCCGCGGTGGCGGGAGTATTATCCTAGATGAGCTGGGGTTTGCGGCTTGGACCAGAAGCAAACCATCCCTTCCGACTAAAGCCATCAATGCCCTTCAGAACGCAAAAAAGAGCTCGGTGCGAGGGTTGATGCATTGGCAAAGCTAATGGAGAACATTGAGCTGCATGATCTAAGGGAAGTTGCGAAAACAGCCTCATATGCGGTGGAGAAAATGGAGACCTTGCTGACGGAACCTGAAATTGAAAAGGACTTGGCCACAATGTCTACACACCGCTTAGCCCTTGGTAGCTCAGGGGTCTAGATAAAAAGATGCAAACCATCCGAGGGGAACACTCAAGCAATATGGCTAAATTAACCGAACTAAATGACCATATCGCACTGGAAAAGATCAAGTTGGCTGAAGGCATCCTATGAATTCAACAGGAGGTATGGCAGAACGCTTGCGCAACCTAGAAGATGAGCGAGCGGCCTGCCTGGAAGCGGGCGCAAGTACCAGAGAGTCTCTGCGCTCCCAAATCAATCGTATCCACGAAACGATTAACCGGATCCTCAACGATTATACGACGTTGGCCGGGCGCATCGCAAACTCTTCCGGGAACAAGGCATCCCTATCGCAAGCATACTCACGGCAATCGGCATGGCCATCTCGAGGCTGGTTCTAGCTCTCACAGGCGGTGGGGGCTCTCCAGCTCCAGCGCCTCCAGTTATTCCGAAAAAACACGGCCTCAAAGAGTGGTTAAAAAAACACTTGCAGAGCATTGAGAGGGTCCTTGCCTAGCTATCTTGCAAGGCCGCTGCAGCCCGGTCTGGTATTATTGGCTCCATTGTCTCCTAAACGTCCTCTCGAAAACAACCGGATGGCTGGCCGAAATTATGTGGGCCGCCATCATTGCTGTAGGGGGCCTGCTTCTGGTGGCTGCACGGGACTGGCTTATGACGAAACCAAAGCCGTAGCCCAACCGCGACGACGCCCACCGCCAAAGCCGTCCTTTCGTCTTCGTGGGTCCGCGATTTCAGTGCAGCGGAACTGTCAACAGGAACAGTAGCCAGCTGGCGCTGTGCTGGTGCACTTTGTGCAGGCACGCTGTGTGTTGTTTGTTCCGTGTGGGGACCGCAATTGGGCTTCACTATCCCCATTTCTCCAGTGTTGTTTGCAGCGTTGGGTGGAGCGTCGCTGTCTTCGTTGAAGCATATCGCTCGGAGCCATGTAAAGCCCGATCCCGTTACGAAATTCACAGGGAGCCCCCATAATGTAACACGTTTTATAGCTGATGGGAGGTCTATGGGTGACATTATGGCCTCTTTGACGTTAGCGAGGAACTGCTTTAGTGCATCGAACGCTGTGCCGTCCACTATCACGCACGTGCTTGCCTGGGCCTGAGCCCCCAGGAGGGCCCACACATGCGTCAAACTCCGGGCTGTGTGAAGCCTACTGTTTTCTTCGGAATGAAGATGCTCCAAGCGACGTTGGCTCCGTCCTGCCTGATGAAGTCAACGTGCAGAATCGCGTTGGTCGTCCTGTGGGAGAATGACATGCGGCTCTCATCAGTTGCCCTCGAACGAACGAGGTGATATTCGTCGCCGGTCCAGTAGGTGTACACTCCCTCATCCCATGGTTCACCCCATTTCGCCTCCAGTCTGCATTTGGGGACACGCCCATCTGGTAGAAGATCCGCTCATGCGCTCTCCTGTTGTACGGGTTGCTTAAAGCTGCCCAGGCTTGGTCTTGGGGGAGTGGGGCCTGTATCTCGGACAGTATTCGGCGTATCTGGTAGTACACATGGAAGCGATATAGAGCGCAGATATGTGGATCAGTGGCCGAGAGGTGTTCATTTCCTGTCACACCGCAACCCTCGGTGATAATCCAGACAGCGAAGTTTACCTGGTTCTGCATGGGCTTGCTGTTCCACGCCTGGAGCAAAGAGAAAGACGTCCGGAAACGCGGCCTGGAAGGAGTCTGTCTTGGTGACCTGGGCGGAGGGATTTGTCAGCTCATCCTCTGTATTGTTCGTGTCCGTATACTCTGGCGGGTCTGTATTTCGCAGCCTTGTTGAAGCTGAAGGCCTGTTTGTTATCCATCGCTTGTTGCCGTTTATACGACAATGTACATAACGTTGACCAATGGCGAGGCCTCCCTACGTGCATTAAAATCCAGAAGGGCGTATTCGAGATAACACTTTGTGAGCTCACCTACAGCCCGATGTGGCATAACGTTTGCAGTGGGCTAAAAAGCAACTCCTTCATAGTGGATCGCTCCTTGACGACGAACATAAGACCCCCCTCTGTGCCTTACGGAGTGCGCGGGAAGTTCACAATACCCGATGGCTATTACAACGTCTGTGAACTGGACGACGGCATATTCAAGCCTCATGGAGCCGCTTTAAAGTTACATTTACCAACCGGACGCCTTAAGATCACCACGACTACCGAGAAAATGATACTTTCCAAGGGGCTATGGGCGACTTTAGGATTCCGAGCACTGCATGTGCCTGCCGGCGAAACTCGAGTGGCTGAAGACCACCATGATTTGTCGATCCACCGCGAACTGTTTGTCCACCTGAGCACTTCGAAAAATCTGCACCAAGGTGCCCCAAGCACATTGCTGCGTCCCGTGCCAGTAGAGAAGGAGAGGTGTGGCGGTGGCCGGACAGCCTACTTTCCCTACCTTGCAGATCTCATGGAGCGAGGGCATACGGTTGATACTAATTACCTGAGCACTGCATTGCAGATACGGAGTATTCGCATGACTTATTAGTAGCGAAGATTAATGAACATGGTAGATGCAGGAGGCCTAGGACGGCCAATTTAAAACCCTGTTCAACTGTTGGTCTTGCAGATCTAGGAGACACTGTGAGGGGAGAGAGATGCTGAGATAAAAAACAGTATGCTTTTCAACTATCTGGGGAGTATACAAGCGAGTTGCAGTGTCTATACCCCAGGAGAGCGCCGCCCCTCCAAACTTTGGCGACTGTAATGAGGTGACTAGGTAGTCTTGTTGCCAATCGAAATTATAAGCTGCACTATACTAGGACAGAGTGGAAGCCAGCACCTGATAAAATAAATGTGCTGGGTGGCTGGCACCTGGAGATAACAGACCTGCCCTACTTGTATTTGGGGAAAAAACAGCAGTCAAAAAGATCTTTAACAATGGCCAGCTGTTGGCTGCCTATGGTCCGGGGCGCAAGAACAACATTGTGATTGAGATGAATTCATTTCACGATTTTGTGCTGGGACCTAAGGGGGAACAAATTTGGCACAGTGAATTTGGTGGTATCCTTATTATACCGAGTGTTACTATTTTCATGGAAGTGATCCTTGGAGAACCTAGATGACTTTATCCCACTCTTCGATGGTTTGACATTAAGATGGGGTCTGGGGGACGTAAACCAACTGCCGTACATCCTCATTCCCATAACCTACGAGCAGGAGGAGCTAATTGTAGAAATCAACCACACGGGTTCCACTCAAAACATTATAAGAGAAGGGTTGTACCTGGATACCCTATATTATGGGCTTATTACAGTTCGACGACTGTGTTACAGCACTCACAGCTTGACCCCTTCCTATATAAGGACACTGATAGATAATTCGACACCGTAACTATCATGGGTCTCTATCCTACCCTTGGCGATCCGCAACAAGACACAAATTCTGGCTCCTATAGTCACCGGCTCCAGCATAAAAGCGAGGTGGAGCTTCGTCTGAACAAGATAAAAAGATCACAGAGCCTCTCTATACACCGCAGGGTTAACGCCTGTGATAGTATTGAGACGGCTCTGGCCGCCGTCGGCTTGGGGCTAGCTGCCTCAGGGATTGGGCTCCTCTCTACGGTTGTTGCTGCATCGGTTGTGGATGGTCTAGAAGTGGCGGCTGGGGTCTGTGGCTTGGCATTTGTTATAAGTAATTTTATAGCCCGTCGTCTGCAATTTAAGGCTTAAACACATAATGCAATTCGCGTCCTGGCCGAATCAAAAATAATCACTTTATCAGACTACGTTTCCAAGGCCATGCAACACGACAACAATTCTGCCTAATACTTCAGTCTCATTTCTCGGAGAAGAAAAAATATTACCAAGAAAAGGAGCGGATCAGACAGAAGAAGAAAGAAGTGAGTGGTAAAGAAAAAAAGCTATTGATTCAGCAGGGGAGAGAAGAAGCCATCATGTTGTTGCGCCGCAAACACACATACTACCTGGCGATGTGTTAACAGCCAAGCTGCTAATTTGAGAGGTTTTTTTTCTTCATTCTTGGAACAAGTGGATAAAGAAACCAGCGTTTCCAAAGGCAAAGCCCGTTTGGGTCTAGCCTGTTTCCATACCGCTAAGGGAATGGGTCTATTTTGTATAATAAGGAAAACTTTGAGAACTCGTCCGGCGAAATTCCGCTTTTCTGCTCGCTCAATATGGATTTCTTATTAAACCTTACCTTAGCAGAGAGCTCTAGCCACCACAACATTTCCTAGAAACGTAATCCAGCGTGAGCTTTTTTAACATAAACTTTTGAATCGTGACGCGATCAGTTTCATCGCCATGTCTGAAAAGATTGATGACGTCACAGCGCCTCGACATATTATATTTTCCTGGAACAG
>JAUELC010291194.1:0-15706 GCA_031471745.1 Cryptochiton stelleri
CATAGTTGTACTTACAAATTATTACTTTTGAAAAAATTGTTATTTTAATGTATATTGTATGTAAGGAGATGGGCTTGCAAGTTGAAAGAACTTGTCCCTGATCCCTGTTGATCATTTGAAATCAATACAAATAAGTTTAAAACAAACTCTACACCTACATTTGTCGTACGATATGTTATTGTCGTACGACACTTTGGGAAAGCGGTCCCATATCTAGTGCCTATAAAATGTTCAAGAAAGAAACACAATGTTTACCACGATGTTTACCACAATTCAAATAAATTAACAATAGTTTTCAACGTTGCTCCACAAAAACTAAGAAGCTGTCTAAAATACACGCGTAAGCGATTATTAAAAGGTATAAACCAATTGTTACAAGGTGATAATGCTGTGTCAAGGATAAACATCGACCAAGGCGTAACCCAAGGTCAATAGTATTGCCTGGGTCAATATCTACAGCATTATGACATTGTTAAAAGACCTTACTTGTTTAATATATTAAAATAAAGGCAATATTGAATCAAAATATGATACTTATATTTCTTTGGGTAATAATACATTAATGTTATTATATAAATGCTAATATTTTTTATTATGATAATAGGCCTGCATGTATAATATTACATGGTAGGATTGTCACTTCACTTTATCTCGTCTGTCGTCGTTAAGTCGGTGTTCTCCATTTGCCCGTACGACAATTGCTCCAAAAATTGGACAAATACTTTATTTACCTTCCCTAATGCCATTTAAAAAGGCAAAGATGTCTTGTTTGCATGTGAACGTTGATCTGTTTACGACATATTATTTCGAACGATTGTCATTAACAAAGCAAACAGAAATTAGAAAGGCTTGTTTGTAAGATATGTTTAGGGGTCCAAGTTTTTTTTTTATCAAAATGGGGCAATTTATTTACGGCAAAAGCGAATTCGACGTGCAGACAGACGGAAAGACAAACATTACAAACATGGGGACTAATGTGGTTTAGCAATTAAACCAATTACTTCTTCTTTTCTCGGTCGAAAATAATCTTTAACGTTATAACTTAATAAGACAGTGATGTTACGTTATAAGTTCACGTTCGGGTCACACGGTCAAAGTCAAAGGTTACAAAAAGTATCAGGAATCAGCATTTTTTGGGGTGATAATAATCCTGGTCTTATAAAAAAATCTATATTTTGTATTTGTTTTTTTTTATTTGCTTTAAAACTGATTTTATATTTGGCGGTGAGAAATAATTTTATATAAGGCGTAATGAGTTTATGGTCCACGTTAAGGACCTTTTTATATTTTACGTCAAACTTTTTATATTTCACGATGATTTTATATTGGATGCAATTTGTTTTATATTTGCCGTCGTTATTTTGTCTACAGGCTCATTCTCCACTGAAGACAATTCATAACATCAAGCTGAAAACAACAACAACCGAAGTCTCTCTTCAGGTATGATGACTGTTTAATTATTATTTTAAAAGGGATGTTTCATTCTTAAAAAAACTTGAAAACATCACTCTGACTCACTTATTCTGACTTATTGCTGAATCCATGTTTTGTTTTCCTTTTTTCCTAAACGATGGTTTCAAACAATCGTTCTGTTTCTGTGTATGTATTAAGTTCATGCCTTCAATGTTTGTTTCTTGTTATCAACGTTCAACGCTACCTTACGGTTATTTTTTCACAAACTCCCCTTAAAATAAGTAGAGCGTTTTATTTTATGTGTAAATTCGATATTAAAAGTGTGAATTTGATTTTGCAGATGACCATGTTCTTGAGTAAATTAACAGGAGAGTCGATCGGTCTTACAGCTTGGGGGCTATTTGTTATAGATAGACGTACAATTCTGACGGTAAGTCACCTGGTCACCAGTTTCAATCACTGTTGTCGGAGTAGAGACAGACGTGGTAGACCGTGATTGAATATCCCTATGGGTTAACACAGATAAAATGGGTCTAAAGTAACCTGTACGTCTCGAAATGTAGGTAATATGCTGGTGCTTGATTGCCGTGCATCAGATTTGCCAATTTAACCGTATCAGGCAACGTTGACTTGACTGGAGCATGTATTTTGCAGTGAAATAATTGGGACAGGGATATTTGACCGGTGATACAACAAGTAAAGCGTCATATGTGTTTGTATTTCCGTGAAAAAAATCCACAAACAAAATGTAAAGAATAAAGGAATGTAGATTTTTAGTCATCCAGGTGGTAACATGTAAAACACAAACACATTGAATCTGGTCACCGGATATATATTTGAACACTAATTTTGCGGTGTCCACCAGATCACCTCCCACAGAGTAAATACAGGTATAGCAAGATCAGCTATATATAGGGACATTTATACATAATATAAAGAACTAATTCTACTGGTATCTGTGCTTGCAATCGTACATTAATTAATTTTCTTGTCTGTATCTTTTCAGATTGGTGGAGCCTTCATTACTTATTTCATCGTTCTTGTACAGTTCCAACAACCCACCAGCCCACAAAAATGTGTTTGCAATTGTACATTTGTATAACATATTTAGCAATGTGACAATCGACTGAATACTATAGTAACAGAAAGCCAATAAAGTATGCTCGAATGACATATATCATAGTATTGTGCTAAAATATCTAGATTTTCAATAGTTTCAGATTGAGACGATTTCTATTGTTTGCCTGTTGAAATCGAGATTTAACAACATATCAGAGAAGCTATAAACATTCCCTTCATTGGTCAATGTAAGTCATGTGTTATATTCTCTATTTTTTATGAGCACTGCAAGTCAGTTTCCGGTCATTAAAAATGAAAATTTCGAAGGATTTATTTGCTTGCGAACCATTTACTTTTTCTTATTTAGAATGTATTGAAGAAGTTTAATACATATACCGTTTAACATATATATAGTTTGTGATATAAGTTTATGATATATATGATAATAACCACAATACCACGAGACATGTACGATACGGAAAAATCACATGCTTATTATGAATCCAAGACGGAAACATATCTGCCAAAGTCATTACAGAAGTTACCATAATACAAGAATTGTTTTGGTATGATGGACAACATTCTGTACAAAGATGGTCATTATGAATGCTCTCTTGATAATAAAAAAAACATTTTGTGTAGGTAGATGTGTCCCTTATATCTTTGATTTCAATATCTCGCGTCACTCGTTGCCACCCCACAGCTGCCCCTGAGCTAAATAAAGTACATGTACATGTACGTTAACACTTTGTAACCGAATACGACCAATTTATTCTCTTAATTTCCTTAGCACATTATTGGATAAAAAAACATTTCTTGAGTTCAACGATAGTTTACTCAGGCAATTTGGGTTTAGATGAAACTATTTAACTACATTTGCAGCATGTTGTTTTTTGGATA
This sequence comes from Cryptochiton stelleri, assembly GCA_031471745.1. Lineage (NCBI taxonomy): Eukaryota > Metazoa > Mollusca > Polyplacophora > Chitonida > Mopaliidae > Cryptochiton > Cryptochiton stelleri. The sequence continues at coordinate 3,373 of JAUELC010291194.1, forward strand.
AATAGATTAAAGATCATAAATCTTCAATTTTCAGATCTCAAATGAAATGTTGACTCCTTGACATGTTTGACATTTTAAATATTTATGTTTGTCCTTTTCAGTTTATTTCCTTTCTCTTTTTGATGTATAACATCTGGTGCTGGTGAATGGAACAATAATTAACTAACCTGTACATTTTATGAACCTGTATAATATACATGTATATATATATATATATAAAATGTAAAATGTTCAAGCGTGGCTAAAATACCGCTAAATCTAGCGTAAAAGACTAACCAATCTATCAATCAATCGATCAATCCATCATCTTTTAATGATCTAGAAACTAGACTAGATGACTAAAACTACGGAATCTTCAAAGCCTATCCACCTTCCTTACTCGTCAATCTTATTCATGTTTTATGGGACGGATTGGTTAACTAGTCGGTGCTGAAGATATACAGTATGTGATATATTTTGTTGGGCCTGTAACCCAAAGGTCACCGGTTCGAATCCCGATTGAGGCAAGCAATTGTTTCTATTTGCGTTTATAAAATGATATATATATTAAGATATAAGTAGGCGTTATGCTTAATAGCTTGTTTATATGTTTGGTTTAATGCCACGCTGCCTTGTTTATATGCTTAACCATGCCATGCTACTTGTAATATCATTCGATGATTATTTTTATGCTCAATTCTGTACCATTTACCCATATGTAATTGTGCTGTCATCAAGATAGATGCCATTTATTATGCAATAAACATTCGAAGCACACGCGACTTGTTGTGTTTAATTCAGCGACAGGTTGGCGGGATGGAATCCACGACAATTGCTTCGACGACATTTGCTCCAGCGACATTTGCTCCGACGACATTTCCTCCAGCAACAACTGCTCCAGAGACAATTGCTCTGCGACAATTGTTGCGGCGACAATTGTTCCGACGACAATTGCTCCGGCGACGATTGCTCCGTCGACAATTGCTCCGACGACAATTGCTCCAACGACGTTTGCTCCGGCGACATTTGCTCCTTCTGTATTGGGTACAATCCTTTGCAACAATTTTCGTCGGAGCTACTATCGCGGGGGGGCACTTGTCGAGGGAGCAATTGTCGTCGGAGCAATTATCCCCGGATCAATTGACTACGGAGCAAATGTCGCCGGAGCAAATATCGCCGGAGCAATTATCGCCAGAGCAAATGTCGCCGGAGCAAAAGATAGTACGTGCGTAAGTGTTGATTCGGGAACTACAATCTGTTTATATACAACGCTTGATCAAACAATTTATTTGTTTCCAGTACTTTTCTCTACGAAATCGATACTGGTGAAAATGCTACAAGTGGAATAGATAAAATAAAGAAATAATTGTTTTCCTCAAGTTTTTCGCAGCTAGTTATTCAAATACTGAACTTAAAAAAGGCAGGACAACGTTGTAAATAAATGTTGATCATCAAGCAAGCATGACCACTATATAACATTGATTTTTGTTGACTTTTTACGTGCAATTCAGAAAGGATAATTTGTTGACTTTTCACGCGCGATTCAGAGAAGGATATGTGTTGACGTTTCTCGTTCCATTCAGAGAATGATTTATTGTTGCCTTTACACTTGCGATTCAGAGAAAGATATTTTGTTGACCTTTCGCGCACGATTCCGTGAATGATATGTTGTTGACTTTTCACGCGTGATTTAGAGAAGGATACTTTTTTGAATTTTGTTTGTTATGTTTTGTTTTTTTATTCACCAAATACACAAAATAAAAACAACACCTTGTAAAGAAAGAAATTAAATTGGCGGGAATAAAGTCGCAATGACTTGTTCTATCCCCCAAAAAAACAAGGTATAAAAAACATAGGTAAAACATTTATAGGTGAAATTTGTTCATAAAATATACAATTACGCAGAAACAATTATTATTTTATTTTATAGACTTTACATATAGTTTTCAATTTATGAAAATAAACTTAGATCAGTAATCAATGAGTGATTAGATCATTACACACCTGCATGGACATTAACACTTGATATTAAGAAGAACTTTATTTTGGATTTAAATAATGAAATGGAATTAACAGATTTGAGATCAATGGTCGGCTTTTTTCGATTGTTTGGGGCCAGTAATTTTAATGAAACGTGATGAAATTTCAGATAGAGAAAAGGGTCTATGAAGATTAAGGTTCAAGGTTCTAGCAGGGTAGTTTTAAATTGAGTCCTGTGATGTAAAGAATGGCGAAATTTGGAAGCTAGAAAATAGGGATGAAATACAAATTTATGAGTAATGAGAAGACATGCATATAAATAGAGCTGGTTTAATGGTAAGATGTTGAGAGATTTAAAAAGCGGATCAGTATGCTGGTGGCGTTGAGAGAGGATATGAAACGAATCGCACGCTTTTGAAAAAGAACGAGTGGTTTCAAGTGTGTTGTATACTACCACCAGAGGGCAATGCCGTTATTAAGGTAGGGAAATATTAATGAGTTGTAGAGGATAGCTAAAAAAAATTGTATTGACAGAGTTAGAAATGTTTTGAGAAGACCTATATTTTGAGAGAGTTTTTTTTACAAATATTATTGATATGAGTTGCCCATTTCTCACGTGAGATTCAGAGAAGGATGTTTTGTTGACATTTAGCGCGCGATTCAGGGAAGGATATTTTGTTGACTTCACGTGCGATTCAAAGAAGGGTGTTTTGTTGACCTTTCGTGCGCGTTTCAGGAAAGGATAGTTTGTTGATCTTTCTCGAGCGCTTCAGAGAAGGATATTTTGTTGACTTATCACGCGCGATTCAGGGAAGGATATTTTGTTGACTTTTCACGCGCAATTCAAGGAAGGATATTATATTGACTTTTCACGCACGATTTAGGGGAGGATACTTCTTGAGTATGAATAGATTTGGTTCTCGAAAGTCGAAACAAAACCGTCACAGGGCAGATTAGAGGTTAGAACGAACCCCACGTAGTCAGACAAATGACTTCTGAGTTAATTAGTAAAAGTAAGGAATGTTAAATCGTTTTCAAATAGGAGCAAGGGTTAGCCCTCGCGTGCTGCCTACCAGCTACGTAAAATGTCAATGTAATGTAATGTAATTGGCGGCTTATTATTTAAAGCTAACACGGGTAATATCAGACACAGCTGACTGCCACCATTAATCCACAGAGGTCAAGGAACTGGTCAGGCCTAACGATTCTACTGACACTCGCCGAAACATTATAGGCCTGCTTTAAAATTCAAACAACATTTTACTAGCTTTCTTATAAACGAAATGAATCCTCTGATAGACTTTCCAACCTTAAGTGGTTGGTCATATATACCGGAAATTTACATACCGGTATGAGGATATTAACATATGAAAGGCTGATATTAAGATTATTGACGCAGCAATGTTGTATATCAAATTAAATCGTGTATATTGGACAAATCATGACATGTCTCGAAAGGTATGAACGAACACAATCCGGACAAACGTCAATATGAAAACTTTGCGCTTGGGGAACATTGTCGCTAGATAGAACACAAATAATACAGACACAAAGCTAGATAATACCCACTGAAAGCAAAAACTTTTGTTCGAAGAATTTCTCCGTATGTCCCCAAAACACTGTTAATATGATGTAGAAATCCTTTTGCAACCAGTTCATTCATACTAGTTCCATGTCACTTCGGTTAGGTCTATTTGACCTTTGTCGAACGATCGCAAGGCATCACATATGTTTGATTTCTAGATAATACCCACTCAAAGAAAACACTTTTGTTAAAAGAAGTTCTCATTATATCCCAAAACACTCTGTATGTAAATGTTAACTATATGCACAGCTCTGTTTCACTGTCAGTCGTGTTTAACATGATGTCGACATCCTTATGAAGTACATTCATACTATATCCATATCACTATTGTTAATGTTATCTTCCGTTTGTTCAGGTCAATATCCTACTGCCATGTTTTGAAAACCTTATACAACTTGTGCTTTCATATGTAAATTAATACGTATATATATATATGTTAAATGGGACGACTCATTCTCTCACTGTGCGGTTCCTTTGTACAAAACATAAGGCTCGTGGTGCCCGAATCATATGTAAGTTTCCTTTCTACCATGCTCAATTTCTAATTGTTATTCTAAGTTTTGTTGTAGATAGATTCCTAGGAATAGCAAGTGGAAATGTTATTTAAAAGGAAATGATTATAGCATTATTTATAAAAGGTTTATATTCGAAAATTGCTTTTGACATTAGCATGGACGATTGGGTAAATGATCTTCTGTTTCTGATGTCCTTTCCGTTAAAAGATGTGATATGTTGCCATACTTGCTGTTTTGTGTGATTTTAGCTTTGGATTGAACGTAACATAAATGCGGATACAAAATGATGGGCCGCCAAACTGCTTTTATTTATCTTAGTGGACACAGAATGGAGTAGAGATTGAAATCTTATAATTGGATGAGAACGATTGTAGAACAATTTTAGAAAATATGACGGCGAGCTAGAAACAACATTGCCGTATACGGTCAAAATAATGTTCGCAATTTCTCTTTGAATACAGGTGGTTCCATTGTGCCAGATATCGATACTTTAAATGTGTTTAACTTTGAGAAAAAAAAGAAGATAAATATAAATGACAACACAAAAAGCAGCCGTTGATACCAGCCGCTGAACACTTAAGGACAATCATGTTGTTGTAAAGTTCGTGCAGTTTGATCTGGATGTGACATCTCCCAGGTTTTCTGTTTGCTTGAATTGTAACAGAACCACGAAGTACGGCAAGAAAACTCCAGCAATCTATAAGATAAAAAGGATATGCTAGATGATTTTAATATAATTGATAAACCTGCCAACCGACATTTAACAACACGTTGTTAATATTCTCGGATAGTTTTCGGTCACTCGTAACACTGTACGGTGAGTTTAAAACACCTGGATACACTGTTTTTATCAGTTTTTCGTCAAGTGAAACCTAGTATAACAGCGTTGAAGTATATCAGACAACATATATTTCGTGTTAAAATATATTGTGCATCAGGACTCTTTCAGTGCAGATACACTTTTTATGTTTGTTGTAGGCTGTCGTATATAGTTTTCATTGTATGATGTATACACGGAAACTTGCTGGTTGAATTAATGGCGGAATTAACAAACAATTGCCTGGGTGACACAACTACTTCTCTCGGTACATTCGAATATTTGTCTTGCTTGAAGATAAATTTAAATACATACAGGAAAAATGTTCTATTAATATAATAAGCAATTTTTTCTCTCTTCATTTATAAACAAAATATAATAAGTGTTTACTTTTCCTCACGATTTCCGAGACATTACCTCTTCCATTATATACAGAGTTATTCCACTCGTATTCACTTACCGTTAGGATTGTTGGTTTGTCGATTACAAACATGCCCATGGATGTCAGACCGATCGACTCTCCTGTCAGTTTACTCAAGAACATGGTCATCTGTAGAAATGAGGCATAGCAATGTGATATAGACTTTAAAGATAACAGTCTAAGTGGCCCGAATCCAGAATACACCGGGTATCAATATACCTGCCGTTAATGTAGGACAAATGTCAAACTCTGTATGATCTACTGATATTTACTCTTTCATAGGTATGTACAACCCCAGAATCCAACAATTAGAAGAAGTACTCTCTTTCGGACACAAACAATATAACTGGCAATCAACAAAAGCACAAGGAAAATAACAACTGCAGAACTGGTCTCATTGTAATCGGCACCTCATTGATTAAATGATTCAAATAGTAAAATTCCAACAGGGAATGAAAATTGATTTGCTAGTATATTTGTCCATGTGTTGATAGTCTGAGGTTATATACGTTACATATAACAACTATCTATCCCAATTTATATATGTTTCAATACCGTATAAGGCCATTACACCTTGTTATTTAATGTAACAATGTTTGTTTAATCCATCATTACCATCAGCTAATCTAAGAATATGTGTGTTTTCTTCATACCATGATGGGTGTATCCGCAGCAATGTTACCATAATCTGGGTAGCACGAAACAGTGGTTACTTTCCATCTGTATCATTACAGTTATTACCAACACTTGTAAACCAGCAAGTACCAAACTTAATAGTGTAACAATATTCATGTACGTATATGTAAGACTGTCTGTACCTGAAACGAGGTTTCCGTTGATATGGTCTTCGGATGGATGTTGTGGATTGTCTTCAGTGGGCGATTGGCCTGTTAATAAAGGTCGGCATATACCATATGCTCCCAAAGACGTGTGATTTTTATCAGACATCAAGCTGCACGTGTAACGAGCGATATGGAATAAATTAACTAAATGATCAAAATATATAATATACTAGAAATAGAGAATCAATTAAGCAAATGCCCTTAACGTTACTATATGTATCGTTCTGAAAATAAACCCCTAAAAATATTTCATACGTTTTTTTGCCTGTTGTCAAATATTTTTTTCTTTGATTTGTAACCTTCTTACGGTCATATTTCAAGTTAATATGGAAGGTTAGCAGTGATAAAAACATAAAAAGAACTTACTCTGTGATTTAAGTATCCTCCACCGACTGCAATGATAATCAAGTACAGTAAGGCAGTCAAGAACCAGAATAGATTTGTTACCAACACCAGCAAATCGGAGTATGCACTGTTGTACCATATCATAGTGTAAACCATAAGCAGCCCAATTAATGTGGACATGGCAGTAGTGACACCACTGAATCCACTCAGGATATCATCAGCGGTCTCCACCAGCAGACAAATTTCCTGATGACGTCTTCGATAATACTCAAGACGAACAATATCATCGCTAGGTCGAACAGCTTTCTTGAAATCTTCGTGGAGTACAAAAAACTCTAAATAAATAACAGAGCCCATGCTGTAGAAAAGACAAAGTGTAAACCACCAGGCAGCCAACATGTAAACGTTGATCACAAACAGAAAGCTCTTTAATAGCAGAACATGTGGATCGCTTGAAGTCATGGGTGTTATCATTAAGTCCCCAAATTTAGTCACGAAGTGCATATACCCGACCAAGCTGCCTGCTACGAATAACCCAAGCCAACTCAAGAGCAAGCACAAATAAAATACCCACTTGACCTTTGTATGGTAACGACCAAGAGAAACGTCATCAAAAGATTCTTCACATCCACGATTCAGCTTCAGTAATTTTGACCATCTGGTAAAAAATCCGCCAGACTGTTTGTCTTCCTATAAGCCAGGTACGTAGAAGTTGCAGCTGCAGCACATAACAACGACCAAGCATGCGTGACATTTTTTTCTAATGAAGTAAGACCCATTCCCTCTGTACCATAGCGTGCAAATAACCTGATGAGCATTGCCCGTAAAACAAAAAGGACGATCGTTGCGTATACTTTTGTAAACGGGTCATATCTTTGTTCCTTGCCATTGAGTTAAAACAGGCCAAAAACACCCATTGAAATCGCCAAAGGACGAGCAATCTGAAACGGTTCATCGTACATGCAACTCAACATACTGGCCCCAGTCCTTCCGTCAGAATTCCCCGGTTCGTCCTGCGTCCGAGTCATCGTGGTTACGGAGTTGGTGATGGCTGGTGTCATGAGTTTCTCTTCGCCAGGAAAGTTCCAGATGTGCCAATAACACTATCTCAGTCAGGGTACGAACAGAATACGTTCAATATGTTGCTTCAGGTAAGGTCTATGTTATATCTCCACACCATCGTCAATTTTCCGTTGATTTGATGGCTCTTAAGCTCATACCTACCGACAATAAGATATCTTCACTGCCCCTTTTGAACAAATTCACCTGCATTAAAAAGCACAAACAATTAGTATCATCTCATCTGGGCTTATGCGCAAAAATCGATTCTTTTTCGCTTTTAAGAAACAACATTTCATGTCGGTTGTTTTGTTCTCACTCAGCTATGAAGGCGTGTTAACTTCTGGTCAACGTCGCTATTTAGATTCCCAATTCAATCTGTGCAATCATTTAGACTGGTATTGTCAATAAGACACACAAGTAAATCTATTAACTTGTAGCATTGTAATCCATAGCGATGTCGTCAATCTGAAGATTTTGTTTCATTTCTTCGCGTATGGACATAATGTTTAACAAGGTACAGTATCGAGGGCAATACATTAGTCCCCTAACCTTCCACCTCATGTTTTCTTGTTTCAAAATGTTTAAAGCCACTTGTAATTTGAATGGAAATAATTACGCAAAGAATAGACCAAATTAGATTAAACTCAAACTTCATATGTTATTAAAAGATACAAAATTCCACTTCAATCCAATAAACCTCAAGCGTAACATAAACAAACTGTGATAAATTGAGATTTTTTTCCTGCGTTCTTTTGCCCATAACTGCAATTGTGTGAAGTATTGTGTGAAGAAAGAGTCTTAAAATGATGACACATGACATAACCAGGGAGATAACTCACTTAAAAGAGGACATAAAGAAAGTCATGCAAAGTAGCATCAATTAAAAGTTAAAGAGTTAAAATGACCATAACTTTGTAAAAAAAGTAACAAAACAGTGTGTCAATAGAAAGCAGTATACAAACTTTCAGTTTAATCCATTGAAGAGTAAATTAATAAAGTGCGGAAAACAGATATCATTTAGAAATTTCTCTAAGTTAAAATGGTCAGAACTTTGCAACAAATTAACAAATCTGTGCAAAACTTAAACTTGGTCTGTAAGTTGGCATAACAAAGCTGTTTACAAACAAAAAAGTGCGGAAAACTGATAAGTTCCACCGGCAGGGGACTAAAAAGATGGGGAGAATGTGGACAAAACTGTTTGACATTCAAACAAGAAAGCTGTATGCAAACTTTAATTTGTATCCACTGAAGCGTATGTTTCAGATTTGGCCATAACTTTGTACAAGCCACTGGGAGCCTCGTTTTGGATTCAGCCAAGTCGGACGTGTTTTCTGCTGCTCCGATATTAGCTGCCTAGTTTGTATCAAATTATGGGTTTTGTATGCCTATTTTTCATATAATTTCATGTTATGTATCTTTGTTTCCATGTAAATATTGCTCTTTTCAATTATTGTTGTATATATGTTTGTGTTTTTGATAAATTTTGTGTTCATTGACAACGACAGCTGTTGTTGTTGTCACTTTCAGCTGTGAGTGTCACGGTGATTTACGTGCTGGAGTCTAGCTAGCCGACTTCTATGTAACTCTCACGATATTTTGTGGATATTTTCGTGTAAATTTATTGAGTGCCTGATAGCGGTCACTCCATAAAATATTTTGTAATTGCACTGTAACTCTGCACTGTTCTGTCTATCTCTAGGGCTCCTTTCGTCTTTCCCTACCCTGAGTCGCCCCAGGGTTTGTGTGTTTATAACTGTGCTGTAATAACAAACCCCTGTCTGTGCACTTAGTATAGTATTTAGTTCTGCACTCATCTGTTCATAGCCAGCTTGGTCTGTTAGTATGGAGGAAGAGGAAGAGGACAGTATGGACACCGCTCACTCAGTGTCGAGGGGAAAAAGAACAAGGACACGGTCAGATAGTACGGACAGGGATCAGGGAAAGAAAGTCAGGGCGGTCAGCGGATCGCAGGAGAGACAGGCGAAGTCCCTGAATGTAGTTATGTCAACTGTGGGAGGTCCCCCGATCGCAAAGCTAAGCCCTTGCAAATTCGCTCAGGCTTTACATCAGGTAATAGGCAATGTTAAGGGGGTGAGAAAATTGAGAGCGCATGACCTAGTCATTACTTGTAACAGTCAAACTCAGGTCAAAAAACTACTTAAGGTATCATGTATAATGGGTCATGATGTAACAACTAGAATTGAATCCAGGAATATGAGTAGAGGGGTGATTTATGGCATTGGGGAGGATGTTACTGAACAGGAGGTGTTAGAGGTGTTAAAAGCAGTAAAGTGTGTAAAAGTAGAGCGTATGACAAAAGGTAGAGAAAAGGTAGTGACGTCTTGTATGTTACTTTATTTTGATTCTGAGTATATTCCAGATGAGGTTTCCTTAGGGTACCAGTTGTTCAAGGTTAAAGTTTACATTCCTCCTGTGATTCGTTGCTATAGGTGCCAGAGATATAATCATGTTGCCTCAGAGTGCCGTGGTAAACTTTGCTGCCCTCGTTGTAGTGAAAACCACGAGTATAAGGATTGTAAAAATATAGCTTCCCCGAAATGTGTAAACTGTGGAGAATTCCACAGTGCTGCTTATAGAGGGTGTCCAAAATTAAAAGAGGCAAATAGAGCTCAGTTCATAAAGGTAACGGAAAAGGTTACATTTGCAGAGGCCCTTAGGTGTGTGAGAACTCGAGATACAGAACCTTTAAATTGCTCGCAAAACCCTGATTTTGAAGAGTCCATCTGGGATGTTCCCCCTAGTGACCCTCCTAGTAATAAACTGCCTAAGGTTTCTCCCCCTGTAATAATTAAACCTGTGAAGGTGTCCGTAGAGACTCAGACTGATCGAGACGTTTCTGTTCAGACCGATGATTGCTCCTCATCTACTGTGGTTAAGCTATTGTCTTTATTTACTGAAATTCTTTTCAGTTGTGTTAAAGTAAACAGACAACGTGATGTTATAGAACAGATAGCCAAAGCTGCCGAATGTCAACTGGGTAGCAATGTCGTAAATGCCAAAGAATTTGTAAAAATAATGCAACAGAATAAGTCGTCGGTATTCAATGGATAAGTATCAGCTATTGTTTGTTTTCACAGTTTTTTTGTCTTTCACTATGGTTTTTACTTTATTTCAACAAAATATTCAGTCTCTGTATACACATGGCCAAGAGCTTAAATTCCATTTATCAAAACTAAAACCACAACCTGATGTAATATGCCTACAGGAGACTTTTTTGAAGCCTGAATATAGTTTTTCGTTTCCTGGTTATGCGGTTTTAAGAGAAGATAGATTGTCAGGTAGTAGAGGGGGGCTGGCTATGTTTATCAGACATGGTTTATCATTTACTGAAAAGAAACTACCTGAATTAAATTCCATAGAGTGTCAGTGCTACCAGGTAGCCAGTGATAGACAATCAATAATTAATATCATTAATTTGTACAATCCCTGTAATAAGTTAGAGGTCAGCGACTTTAATGCCATTTTGAAATCTTGTAACTCAGGTTCACTAATTGTATGTGGTGATTTTAATGCTCACAATGCTGTTTGGGGGAGCTCATCTACTGATTTTAATGGTAGACTTATGTGGGATTTTGCCCAAGATAATGATTTGGTTATTTTGAACGATGGAATGGGTACTCGGCTCGATATTCGTACAGGTAATTTATCAGCCATCGATCTGACATTATGTTCTCGTAATCTAGGCACGGTGTGTGCATGGTCAGTTGATCAAGAGTCGCCATGCGGAAGTGATCACTTCCCGATTGTTTCCTCCTTTGGCTTTTCACCATATTGTGATCATCTCGGTTCAGCTCCCCGGTGGAAGCTTCGAAAGGCAGATTGGGGGAAGTATAGAGATTTGTGTGAAGAGAATTGTTTTAATGGTATAGAGAGTGATGACGTTAATACGTTTAATTCCAACATAATTAATGCTATAAATGAAGCTGCTAAGCAACCCATCCCTGTCTTCAGGAAATGTACTTTTCAAAGCACCGGTGCCCCGGTGGACCAATGAGTGCACTGAAGCTATTAGGCAACGAAATAAAGCTGAAAAAAAGCCCACCACTCAAGGCTATTTACAGATGTTATACTGTATAAAAAAAAAGCAAAAGCATATGCACAGAGAATAATCAGAAAAGCACAAAAATATAACTGGTGTGAGTATTGTTCAAATTTAAATCAGAACACGTCTCGTAAAGCTGTATGGCAACAAGTTAAATCTTTTAGCGTTAACATAAAGTCAAATTCTTTCCCAAGCATTGTTGCTAATGAGGTCTTACATGTAAATAATACTGATAAATGCAACGTATTAGCAGATAGTTTTTCAATTGTTTCTAGTTCTAGCAACTACAACACTGAATTTGTACGCCATTAAGAAAATGTGGACAGTATGAACAATTTTAGTAATATTTTGTTTGATGAAATGGCTATCAATGACAATTTTACATTGGTAGAGCTCAAGCAGGATCTGCGCAGATGTAAAGATTCCTCCCCAGGAGAAGATGGGGTGTCATACTCCATGATTAATATGTTGCCAGAAAAATGTCTAAATGTTTTACTTCTATTTTTAATACTATATGGGCTCAAATGGAACTTCCTGTTTCGTGGAAGAAAACTATTGTGATACCTGTGGCTAAGCCAGGTAAGGACACATCCCTCCCCTCATCATATTGGTCAATAGCCCTAAGATCTACACTGTGTAAAGTAATGAAAAGAATGGTGAATTCAAGACTTGTGTGGTTTTTGAACAAAAATGAAATATATTCGTCTGTCCAGAGTGGCTTCAGA
>JAUELC010291304.1:0-15689 GCA_031471745.1 Cryptochiton stelleri
CCAGAAACACCACATACGCACATAGGCGAGTTGTGGATAAAATTATTATAGAGGTCTTCGTTTAGGGAACTGCATCCATTTCTTAACCTGCAGAGTATAATATTCGCAGTTCTGCTACCTACATAATACCAAGTTGGTGGAATTGGAGTTGAATATAATTTAGACAATCTTAATTTAAATGTTTTGAAATCTTCAAAGCATCTGATCGGGTATGGCAACGAGTTCAGTTTCGCACCGTAGCGAAGAGAAAAGAATTATAAAAAGAAACAGTCTTACAAGAATATATTGTGTACTGGTTGCTGTTCGCCGAACGAATTGGATAACTATTTCGTACACATGTTTTTTCAGGAAGTTTATTTTTGAGATAGGATTTTCATTGCCGTATATAATTTTATGAAAGCAGCATAATCTATTCAGTCGACGTCTCTTTTTATGTTACTCATATACTCATAAAGTAAAGTAGACGGAGCACTTACGGTTAAACCAGTAATGATTCTGAGGCAGTCTTTTTGTAGTCGTTCAATTTCGCTGATTTGGTCTTCATTTATGTTGTCACATAATGACTGTATATTCAAAGCTAGGGCGATTTATGGGACAGAACGTACTACAACCCACGAAACATTGAAATTATTATATGTGCACAAGATATTAAATTGGCTATATGGTTACTCCAGCTTGCACGGGAGTTAAAGATGACACCGAGATGTTTATGGAAAACTGAAGAAGAAATATTTTTACCCATAAACAAAGGCAAAAAAAATATTCGGCTGCCTACTACTCTAAGCGAACCGAGCAATGATTTTGTTTCAGATGAATTGAAATTATTAACCAACCAAGTATTTGCCCGCTGCATGCTCTATTAAATAAAAAAAGATCATGCATACCAGAATCATTTAGTTGTGGACTGAACATGTTATCTGATGAGACGTACAAACATGTATTATCAGCAAAGAGACGAATATTATTTAAGTTGTTTCTAGGCAAATCATTAATATAAATAAGGAATAACAGCGGCCCTAAGACTGACCCTTGCGGAACACCAGCTGTTAGTTGGATGAGACTGGATTCATGCCCATTGAAAACGACTCGACTGGACAAACAGCTGCAAAATCATTCGAGTAATTTTCCTTGGATGCCTCTCTTATACAGCTTCTCTAATAATCCCCGGTGCCAGACCCGATTTAATGCCTTCGAGATGTCCAAAAATGTTATAAAAACCTCTTTTCCTGAATCCAAAGCATGTATGAAAAAGTAAATATCTATTAGTTGTGACACATTTTAACCGTTAAAGCTGATTTATTTTTTATTCATGCTCTACATGTACGTCAGCAGTTCTAACAAATTTGAGAAGAACTTTTAAATCGCTATTCAAGTGACGTCGCATTGACTCCTCAAACATGAGATACAGGTTTAAACGAGTTTAAAGCCTAAAAAGTGACAGAACAATTTATCGTTTCCAATTTAGTTCTTTACAAAAGTTAACTGACTTGTTTACTAGGAGCAGCCATGTTTAATGTTATGGCTAGTAATAAATTCACAGGTTTAGCGACTTCTATGATTTTCTTTCCAGTGTTATTCTAATGGAAAAAATGTAAAATTTCAAACAACGATAACTTTTTAACCCCGTAACCTACATCGATAATTTTAACTTTTATACAAGCACACGGCCCGAGGCTGCAAAATAGTTTTTTTTTTATTTAACGCCTCCAGAATATCAGGCACAAATCAGAAGAAACTATTCTACGTCGTTGGTAATTTTCGGCGCGTAAAATCCTTTTTCTCTTAAAAGGGAATTCCAAACACGTGGTCACTATTTGTAAATAGTGGCGAGAGAGGAAATTTTCTCCCTTGGATCACAACTATTCTTATATATATGTTAAACCATTCGCAAAATAGTTTTCAGGATACCATTTTACAAAGGCACAAGGTGTCTAGATAATCTTGGGGGATCAATATTTAGTAGAAAGAGTGACAAATATTTAATATTTCAGAAACTTTGACAATTAATAAATATTGTTAAAATTAAAAATGGCCCATTTGTTCACTTCTTTTTAATTTATTATCGGTTTAAAGTTTTATATTTTGCATGGACCATTCAGCACGCAGAAACGCTCAAAGCCGTTTTTATATCATATTTAATCGTCTAATCTTTCTCATAATGCATCTGAAGGCCATTTCGAGGCTATAATAGCAAAATTTCAACATCAATCTAATTTCACTGTCATTCAGGGATCACAACTTAGCTGATACTTTATGTTTTCATAAAATTATATTACGTCTCGAGACTATAAAGTTCTAGAGGTGGAATAACGTCAAGAGTCCAACAATGTGATTCTTTGTTTTCGTCTATGACCAAATGTTTTTAAGCTATTGGCGAAAAATTGAAAACTTAAAAACTTCCGCAAAACTATTGTGACGTCGTTTCTGTAGTTATCGTATGTGTTAATGTATCTCTATTGTCCCGCCTTCCAAATGTATCTTTAGTTTTTGTGCAATAGTATATAACCACTACCGGACATGACTATGGCGTAATAGTAGACATCCGACTATAACTTCCAGAGTTATTACTTGTCGGATATAATTTTTAGCAGGCTGTTTTCTATTAGTATTCTTAAGATTATATTATTAAAATTTGAACAATATTGAAGAAAAAATTAGGAAATTATAGACCAAACTACATTTTTCGGCATAATTTAAAGTAATTTTAGAGATACTGTAGTGCACTCAATTTAGTACGTAAAGTTACGCAACTATCTTGCAGCAAATACAGACTTTTAAATTTTACGGCCGTTTTCTTTATAAAATGTGCATTAAAACAAATTCATAATTTGTTACATCTTTCCTGATATCATTAAAAGTTTTCTAAAATATTATCCCACTGTATAGCTTTAGGTACTACAGAAGCTAACACACAGTCAGTGTTTTCAATATTGCCAAAGTTTTCGTAAAAAATGAGTTCTAAAATTTCACTTTACAACTAATCTCATAATAATGCTTAAAAATGTTGTTTAAAAAAAATGGCCATTGTGT
The DNA here is from genome assembly GCA_031471745.1 of Cryptochiton stelleri. NCBI lineage: Eukaryota > Metazoa > Mollusca > Polyplacophora > Chitonida > Mopaliidae > Cryptochiton > Cryptochiton stelleri. The sequence continues at coordinate 3,031 of JAUELC010291304.1, forward strand.
TCTTCATGTTTGACAATATTCGTATCTTGGACAGGTAAGTTGTTATTTCCGTAGTTGTTTTAAAAAAGGGCGAATGTTTTGTCAAACGGTTGTCAGTCCAGTTCTATGCAAATGATAGCCAACGTGTACAGACAGCACTTCGTGACTTAATATCTGTAGCATTGTATTGCTTCCGTTTAGATGAATCGAAAAGAGATCAGAATACGATTAAGCTGTCGCCACAGCTCTTGTTTATGTTATATCTGCCTGCAAAGATTGGTCACCGCACAACACTTCTAGATGGGTCTTACAACGTTGCCACATAAATACTATAATCCTCACTGGAGTTTATTAGCCTCTATCACGTGTCAAACATCGAACACTGTTACGCTAAAGGTACTTTAAAAACTTGACAAAGAATATCTTTATGGACTTTCTCCAGTTTCATCCGGAACTAAGCATTACAAATGGAGGAAATTATGTCGAAAATATATTTATTGTTTTGTCTTTCAGATTCCAGTATTACCATGTTTCAGCTGCAAATTTTTCAAATTGGTGTCAGCAACCAGGATAAGGAATACGCAGGAAAAATTATCGGATTGTACACTGGAACGATGGGATTTGGGAAAATTTTCTTTTGTGGATTATACGAAATATTCTTTTATGGCAATCTTGGGGGATTTTTCTTCGCAATTGCGATTTTATGGGGTGTTAATGTAAGTTTGTGTTTAGTGCTGCATCGTCCAGTTCCCCAGGATGAGGAGAAAATGCCAATTTTGCCACAAATCAAAACGGCTGTTGATCTAGATGCAGACAAGCTGATTTCCGGCACAAAAAGCGGTTTAAAAACACGAACTTTACAGAACGGTATGACAGTGGATTTATGGAAAGAAAAACAATTAGGCATTGACGTAAACGGCGAGAGAACCGGTGTGAAAGTTATGTTAAAGTCGATTTATTTTCAACTGATGATGTGGAGCTCAATAGTGTTTTACTCTGCATATTTCTCCTCCCTGAACAACTTGACAACCATCTGGGATTCGGCAGGTACACAGAACCCACTTGTATCCGTGTATTTTATTTCCGTGATAATGATTCTCTCACGTGTGTTAATGGGTTCCATTTATGACGTGTTCCCATCAGACAGACTTGGCTTCACATTATTGTATTTAACTTATCTGTGTTATGTAATAGCCATGATAATTGGTTTTACATGTTTTAACCAAACCGGTCTATACGTGATGACGTTTCTGGTCGGCGTATCTGCAGCTGGAGGGACCACGTTGCCTTGGGTGATGCTTTCGACCCACTTCGGACGTCATCATCTTTCGCCAATCATGGGTGGATTTTTCGGAATAGGGGCACTTGTACAACTTTTAATGCAGGCATTTATCGGCTTTTCGTACGATCGTGAAATATTGTCGGTTAGTTCAAATAGCCGGAACTGCCAAGGTGTACACTGCTTTCAAAATTCTTTCATTTTGTTATTATCTGTGGTGATTATCATAACTGTTATTCAATTTGTGAATCTCTTTATGCTACATAGGAAAAATAGAACAGCTTCGGTTCTTGGGCCGCCTTCATAAGCACGAAACTTAATTTATTATGTTTCTTGGGTATTCAAACCGTTGATGTTATCCATTTTATGGAATTGAAATGGAGTCATTTTGGTGATATTATTTGGCGGAGGATGGAAATGCAAGTCAATTATAGCACACCTGGTGTCACTTTAACTGACAGTGTTTACCTTTATCTAATCATTATGTTACCTTAACTTTTGACAATAATATTGTATTTAAGTTAGCCTAATAATTTATTCTCAAAACAGCCCCATAATTAACCCACTAGTTTTTCTTCATTTTTGGAATTATACGTGCATCTTTTCTCTCCGTATTTAACCTCCCATTTTAAACTCATCGTACCGACCTAGGATTATTTTATACCGCTACAGACAGTTACTTTAGAACCTTTTGAAGCTATTTGCAACATATTTAGCGCTGCAGGCAAAACTTGTATACCATGTTAACAAACGTATCCCATATTACATCAAGTGCATTCCAAGCCTTTAAAAATCGTCAGAGAACAGTCAACAGCAGAGAAAAAAAAAGAACTATTTAGCATCTTTAGGTCGAACGGACCAATATAACTGGATAATTAAGTCACGTGAAACAGATGAATTGGCTTCATAGGTCAATTGATCAGGTCAAGGGTCCGCGGCCTCGCTTTGACGTTCACAACTTTATTCAAAATGCATCGTCATGACATACAAGGTCCACCACCGAAGAGAATCAATGGACCATTTTATAGGAACGAAGGCCTTTTTTTCTGTGTTATTCATCGACAACAAACCAGAAATTGTTATTGATAAAGTCTCATGTTCTGTGTAATTCAACAACAACAAACCAGAAGTTGTTATGATAAAGTCTTGTGTTCTGTGTAATTCACCAATAACAAACCAGAGGCTGTAATCCATACTGCTTTCTGTTCTGTTTAATTCACCAATAACAAACCAGAGGCTGTAATCCATACTGCTTTGTGTTCTGTTTAATTCACCAATAACAAACCAGAGGCTGTAATTCATACTGCTTTGTGTTCTGTTTGATTCACCAATAACAAACCAGAGGCTGTAATCCATACTGCTTTGTGTTCTGTTTGATTCACCAATAACAAACAGAGGCTGTAATCCATACTGCTTTGTGTTATGTGTAATTCAACGATAACAAAGCAGAAACTTGCAGCTGTGTGTGCTGTGTTATAAATCAGTGATAACAAACGATAATTTGTTATTCATCAATCTCTGTGTTATACTTAGTTGTACAGGTAATAAACTAGATGTTCTGATCCAAAATCTTTAATGCAACGATATAAAAACAGAAATTGGACTTCACAACGCCTTATGTTTTGTTTAGTTTCAATGATAATAAACAATCAGTCTGTTAAAAATGCATTCCATCAATATGGCGACGATCGTCGTCCAGCTACTGAGATATTGAAATTGTTGGAGCTTAGTTTGGAATGTAATGACTTTGAGTTCAATGATCAAATTTACCAGCAAATTAAAGGCTGTGCTATGGGTAAAAGGTTTAGTCCCAACTTTGCTTCCATTTTTATGGCAAAGTGGTAACGCGAAGCCCTAGCAAAGTGTGCAAAACAGCCCCTTCTGTACCTTCGATATTTGGATGACATTTTTGTTCTGTGGCAACATTCTAAAGATGATCTTAATCGCTTCATCGCCACTCTAAAACAGCATGACCCTAACATTAAACTTGAACCCATCATCAGCCTCGATAGTATAGATTTTTTGGATGTTACAGTCTATAAAGGCATCAACTTGGATAGTACAGGACTTTTGGACTATAAGGTATTCTTTATGCCAACGGAAACCCATCAACTTCTCCATGCTAAGTCCTTTCATCCACCTCATACCTTCAAGGGGATTATAAAATCTAAAATAATAAGATTTTATAGGAACTGTAGCACCGTCGCTACATTTAATCAGGCTTGTTCTGTTCTTTTTTAGGCACTGCTTCCAAGAGGATATACAATGCGACTTCTTCGCAAATTCAAGTTTGAAACCCTAAGAAACTAAATATTTATCATGTATGCCAAGGTGTAGATTCAGTACCGGTACGAAAACAACAGAATAGCCCTCTAATATTGCCAGAGAAACCAAAAATCCTCTTAGGCTTAGAGCTAACAGTCATTTGTATTCCATTAGATTACGGCAAATATCCCCAGTAGCTGATCATTTTTCTCTTCCCGGGCATTCGGTAATAGATCATTTAGAAATCATGCCGATTGAGAAAACACAAGTTCTTCCTTTTATAGAGGAAACTAAATAGAAACGATTGGAGAGAGAATCTTTTTGGATTAAAACAGTTCAAACAATGTATCCATTAGGTTTAAATTTAGAACCAGGTAAAGGCTCTAAGAAAGATATAATTCCTTTTGTATTCCACTATGACAATCCCAGCACCCAATTTGACAGTTTGCTTATCAGTGAATATCAAAAAGTGGTACCTAAAATGTCTAAACCCTTGCTACAGAGACCTATTATAGCCTTCAAAAGGAATAAAAATGTTAGACTTACTCGTTAAGGCCAAACTACCCTCTCCTTCAGATAACAGTCCTTGACAGTCGATGTTTTATTATCAGTATGAACTTGTTTTCACCGGAAAGTTCATTCAATCACTTGAAAATTAATTATTAATGCATAAATATGTCTATACTCCGAGAATAATCATTCACATGACGTAAAGCTAATTGTCCTTAATCAGGAGAAGAAAACTCTGACATGGCATGATAATGTTCCTTTCAAAGTTTTTCCCTTTGCAAAAGTTGAATTCTTGCTCTTATACAAGGGACGCTACTCTTTAACTCAAATATTTATTCCAAATATATCTCATGAATCAGTTGTGGTCTTCGGTTCTAAAGTAGAATTTTCTCACTTTGATTTGTTGTTTTTATGGTATTATAAATATTATTATTATAAATTACTATTTTATTTAATTACAGCTTTTGCCATGATTATGCAACTATATATGTTGTTTTTGTAAACTGTCTGCGATCCGCCTCCGAGAGAAGACAGAACAATGTGTGTTATGTTTAGGTGTGTCGGCAATAAATCAGATGTTGTCATTTAATCCATGTGATCATAAACCAGAAGTAGGAATCCATAACACCTTGAATTAGTGGTATGCATCGATAATAAACCATCGAGTTGTAATCCGTTAAGACGGTGCAGTTTAATGCACCAATACTAAACCAGATAACAATAACCCATTAAGCTTTGTGTCATGTTTAATTGGACATATAATAAACAAGAAGTTCTTATACTTAAATTAAAGCATTGTGTCCTATGCAATGCAACCATACTAAACCAGTAATGACTAAAGCTTTGGATTATAGGCATTCACCTACAATAAACTAGAAGATGCAATCCGGTTGTCTGAGTGGTATAGGTGGTCGAATTTACTGCTGACAATTTAGTACCTGATCCTAAGGAATCGTGGGTTCGAAACCAGCACGTAAGTCTGCAAAAAGAGCAAGATTGAACCAGTATATGGTCTTTCTAAGAGAGTGTCATGGACGAAAATGTTGTAATGCGCCAATAATACACCAGAACGTGTGACAATAAAGCATATCTTTAGTTGCTCAGAAAATAAAACGGAATTAATAAATCATATTAGACGTACGTACCGGAGTGTCTGGGAGAAGGGTGGGGGGGGGGGGGGGGTTGGGGGTTGTCAACTAAAATTTGAGCACAACATGAGGAAACATTCAGTAAAAAAGAAGTTTTTGCAACTTGGTATTGGACACTGACAAGCTAAGTCGTAACTGCATATAACTCGCCACGACTAATTGCAAACAGTTTTACTTTGTAGCGGGTAGCATACCGAAAATTTGGAACCAAGCTAAGTTTCATTAGCGTTAAGTTGTAAATAGTTTCAGGTCTATCTACGCTAGTCATTAGTCTTAGCCGTACTGTATATATTCTTTACATGTGTCGATGCGGTGTTATTCCAAGTATGAGTGATTCAGGCGGGCGGCTGGAGGGAGCTTAGTGTTGCCCTGGTGCTCTCAGAGCTAAGGGGCAACAAGAAGCTATTGTGGCGTCCTGTGGTTATCTTTTTTCTTGTCATTGTTTGTTGCCAGTGGCATCGGGGGTGATTTCCTTCACCCATTGGGCTGGCACGCCGTCATATGAGAAATAACCTTTAGAACGGCGTAAAACCCCAATCAAACAAACAAACAAGTGATTCAACTCAAAATGCAGTCTCGTTCAGTACTGCTGTTAAGATATCTTGTAGATTTAAAAATGGATGTAATTTGACTGCCTGACAAAAATTCTACTGCATGGATATCCATGGTTACACAGCATTTTGAAAAACTGTTTGACACGTAAGGCTGCAATTGGCAATTGCGGATTATTAATCAAGGAATAAGATAATTAATTGATTATGCAGAACTACGACAGCAGTGGCGTATCTACATAAAACAGCGCCAATGGCAAGCACTGAAATTGCGCCCCTGTCCAAAATCTAACTGCCATCTTTTAGAAAACTGTACCATATAATATCGGCAGTAAATACAAATCAAGTTTTAATTTAATTTTAATTTGTCGGAACGATTTCAAAAGGTTTTCTGGCCTAAAGGCTCAGAAATCCTAAAAATTAGAAAACTGTGAATAATATAAGTTTTGCGAAAAAAAAACAAAAAAAACTTTAGAGCTAAGAAAGTCTCTTGAGGAAAATAATGTAAAAGACCTGAAATCGCGTACAATTTATATATAATTGGTTTAACAATCCGGCCATCTTAGAGCTTTCCACCCATGACAATCAAAAACAGATCATACATCAGAAGAAAATTATTTTTTCACTATTCGTGGCTTTTCTGACTTGTTAAGCAGAATTTATTTCTTTATTTTAACTTGCCACATTATATGTGTAATTTTATAGTTTATTGTATTTTTATACATCATTATTTCTTTTTTTACCTTGAAGTTTTTATATATATACTCACATGGGCAACCCGTATTGCATAATTTTAGGATTTTCTTGAATAAGTTGCAATTAAAAACAATAATAGTTAAGGGTGTTTTGACATTTTTTAGTTGTAACATTATGTACATCCATTTTACTTGTTGTAGCAAATACAAAAAAAAATAAGAAAAGTAAATTTTGTTTATAAACTGCTCAGTGGCGCCCCCTTCAAGTGGCGCCCAGGGTACTTGCCATACCTGCCATACCCTAGACACGCCACTGTACAACAGACCAAGCGTTGTAAGATTCAATGAATATTCTTTACATTTGTGTCCACCAGCTCAATTTGCTTGCGATAGTTTTATACTTGTATACAATAATCATATTATATTTATCTAATTTTGTTTTTATTTTATCGTCGCAAATTGAACCGGTGAACACAAATGTAAAGAATTGAATAAGCATATCCTTGTAATAAATTTTGCAACGCTTGGTCTGCCATACAGAACAGTGCTTTATTATTTATCTCACCAAATGATGTATTTTCATGTTGGCAGGCGACTTGATGTTATAAAATATAGTTGATATAAACCTGTAAGTAATGCATGCAGTGGACAAGATCTTATCGTATGAGAATGTCGTGTGTTGCAACACTTATAAAACTCATTTGCTGCTTTAGCTAAACTACAAAAGCTTGCCATTCGCACGATTTCATTATACAGTCGCCTGGAGCATACTTCACAATTCTTCACTAAGCATCATATTCTCCCACTTGGTCAGTTAACTATATATGCCATACTAGTATTTACTCAAAAACATTTCCACAATAATAAACCTCATTCCGAATGCCTTTTCCAACTTATTTGTTTAATATATATCCATGTATTACTACTAATTGTACATATTTGTTTGGTGAATAAATTTAATTCAATTCAAGTAAATTTTCTTACCATTCGTTATAGGTTACAGGTCCGCATGAATGGAACAAACTAAATACTGATCTCCGACTGATCACTACTGAATCTCTGTTCAAGAAGCAACTTAAATTCCATTTAATAGAATATATTGTTTTAGTTTAGGACAGTGTAGGTATAACGTTATGTACATTTTTCAGATACATGTATGTATATATGTTCGTAAATTTTTTTATCTAATTTCTTATATGTCTACGGTCTGTTTTTTCGTATTATTTTTCTCACCTCTACGGAAAGAGACAGATCCATGGAGCTTTTATCCTGCCAACAGTTCGATTTTTTTCTTATATTTTACACTTATGTACATTTTGTTGGTGAATAAACATATATCAAACTCAATTCGATCTACTGAAGACCCGCTTGACAGTTTCCTTAGAACAGTCGTGTACGGGTGCCTGGTCGAATCAACTGAGCTCGAAATGTTCTTGCGAGAAAACTTTAAAACTTCAGTCCCATACCTAAATGATAATTACAAAAGTATATGTTTATTGAATATATAAGGTTGAGAAAGTACACCGATTCTGAAATTTAACTGATAGACTTGTTTTTACTCGACTTTTAGTGGTATTAAAGCAACCCTGTAACGTGAACATTTTTACAGTTTTTTTTATATAAGTTAAGTTAGTTATTGTTCCAGTCTGCAGTACCTGAAGTTATAAATCACAATGAGAAATTAAATGAACGGCAAGTACATACATAAGTGTTCAACAATTTGAATATGTCAAGGAATTACACATTTTCATGTGAGATATATATATGATCTTTAAAAATAATTCAACTACAATCTTCTTTTCAAGAATGAGATTGTTTGATACACACCAATTGGTTTGAGTAACATGACACGATAACGCCAAAAATACTTTAAATCAAATCCGTCCCAGAAGACACTGTGTAGAACTGTCGCCTAACTAGGCGAAGTGAACACAATCAATCAGTTTGCGATTAAGGTACGAGTAGTCCACGCATTAATACTTTGGAGCATTTACATCTTCGTCCCGCAGAAACTTTTGGGAAACACAAAAGCAACGGGAGACATTAACTTAAATTGGGAGTGTAGGTTAGAACAAATAGAGAAATTAGTAACAGGTTGGAAAAACGTAATTTAACTTTAAATGGTAATATATTAGAGGTCAAATCATTCTTAGCGTCGAACTTTACTCATTTATTTATGTCAATAGTTACACCTGCATATGTGATAGAAAGGTTAAATTCTCTATTTTTAAATTGTATAGTACAAAAAAGGGGATGTGTTGAAAAAGTAAAAAGAAAGGTGATGACGCAACAATATGAAGACGGGGAATTGAAAATGCTTGACATCAGAAGTTGGGTGAAAAGCCTGAGATTGAAACGGGTTGACAAGCTGTTAAATGCAAATGACGCAATGTAGTCAATGTTACTGCTAATTTACCAAAATACTCTAGGAACTGGTCTATGGTATTTAAATTGCAAGCCTCTCTTGCACAGGTTGTAAAACAAATTTAGATTCCCACCTTTTATAAAAAAATATGTTGAGAAAATTGTTAGACTTGAGAGAAACAACGCATAAAGTCAGCACATAAGATGTTTTATGGTTCCACGAAATGATTAAATGAGGAAACAACATTATACTTTTCTACGTGGAAAAATGCTAATATGTTAACGATGAATTAGACTTCTTGAGCTACAATGTACTTAACAAGAAAAATCGCGAGGAGCATTCATGATTGAATATAATATACTAAAATAAGCTTTGAGTAAAATATCTGTTCAAAATAATAGAGACGAGAAAATAAGTATTTCGAAATCTAAAACATCTTAAATTGCTCCAGTATTAGATAGTCATGTGTGTGTACCACATTCACAAATGTTTTGGGAACGAAAATTTCACAAAATTTGCAGTGGTTCAAAATATGGTTGATAACAGTTTGTGCTACTCGTGAACCAAAACTAAGGTAACTGCACTGGAAATTGTAGATAACATTCATCCAACAAATGTATTGTCAAACAAGAGGGGAATTGCTGCAACAAACGCATGCAAATGGTGTGGCGCAGTAAAGTATATTGACAACTTTTGTTGTCAATGAAAAACTGTTGCAACTTTTGGGCAGATGTCACACACTCGATGACTGTATATCGACACCAAGATAGTACAATGCCAATGTGTGATATAATGATTGGTATAATCACTTATAGGCTAATGCATATACTAATTTTATTAAGTTAATCATCCTTATTGGAAAACTATGTAAACTTGAAATTGTTGTTTATTAGAGAATGTTTCACAGAAATACAAATGCGACAAATAACATCACATTCTTTTAAAGAATTAGATTGTGTGATACACACCGATTGGTTTGAGTAATTTGATGACAACGCCAACAGAACAGATTGTGTAGAACTGTCGACTAACTAGGCGAAGTCTACGCAATCAATCAGTTTGTGTTTGATGTCTTACGAGCAGTCTCACATTACACACTTTGGGGCATTTACATCTGTGTCCAGCAGAAACTTTGAATTTACTGAGGATAATACCACATCGCAACTTCTTATTTTGTGATTTTAGACATTCCATGGGAAACAAAATGTTGGTCCAATGGCAGACTGTACGTCGTTCCGTTTATTCTCGACTTGCTGAACCAATGAACTGTCAACGTCACAGTTTGCATATGTCTTACGGTATGTTTAGTGGTTTGGAAATGGGCTTTTTAAGGGCGGCTTTCGCCTCCGTTTTCACAACTTTGTTTCACGGATACACAGAAGACTGGGTCTTCCCCACCTTCAACAGAGAAGATAAAGGAAGGGAGGTCCCATGCTGCCACCCTTACTGCATTCCATGAAACATCTGTAAAGATAAAGAGTGTCCTCAGTTTGAAATCTTTAAAAAGAGACCTCAACTTTTATCTTTTCAGGGTCAAGATCATACTACATCTATATGATGAATTAATGCTGAATTTTCCATCGAGATCTTATTATGTCCATTTTGTTTTTACTGACTATTTTGAAGTTCGAAGTATAAATGTTTATTTGTAATGTGTGCCTAGTCACGTGGGTATTATTGGATTGGTTTGGTTGAATGGTGTTTTACACTGTATTATAGATTATTTCACTAATATGACGGTGATGTACTCCAACAGTAGACAGAGACACTAGCATAACAATTAAAATGTGCATCGTGTGCTCTGTTATAAATTTAATTTTCCTCCAGTGGGGTTTATTGGAAATGAGTGAACTGATTTTCTGGCTACGGCTGAATTATCATTAGCCAATTATCCTTCTCTTTCTGTTGCAGAAGCCATGAGTTCACTGAAATCTCATTTTGTTAACTTGTGGCAGAGGGAATGGAACAGAGCTCCTACAAGATGATTTTATTATCAGCTGCAGATAAGGCGTCGAGCTTTGAAACCAGCCGTGTTTTAGAATTATCATCCAGGTGGGATGAAATTTGTATTTAAGTCTTTTATTTTATCACATTCCTGTAAAATCTAACTTGGCGTGTTGTAATATTCATGCTACTGGACTGTGTGACCATTGTCTAGTCATTAAAACCATTGTCCATTTTGTATTCCATTGCCATCTGTATAATATTCCACGTGTAAGATTTTATATTGCTCTAAAGTGTAGAGGTATTTTTAGTCCATCATTATAATCTGTTTTGAAACCTGATAAGGCCTCAAACAAAGTACTTTGTTTCAGTTGTTTTTGTTTTGTATGCATCATGTCACTGTATTTCTGTTGAATTAACACTCTTGTCTGTATCTGTTAATCTAGCCACCCTTGTGTAATTCAACAGTTTAAGCAGTGTAAAACTATTCTATGTATTTAAAAAGCAGATATTTATAATATTAAACATATACTTATGAGACAAACCCGTTTAGTCAGTGGCTCAAGTCATTCAATTGAATGGGATTGCCAAAAAAAGTACTATGTACGTGTGTAGAAACGAGAGTTATGATTTTCTGTATTGAAATGATAATGATGAGACAACCACAATCAATGGTACATTCAAGATAAAATACACAAGATACGACTCCATCAAAAAGGGGATCGCTAAGATGAGGGCACCTGAGGGCCGGCTTTTTAGCACTGAATAAGTAGTATTTTGCCCAATCGGGGTAGGGGGCGCTGTTGGGGCACGGCTTGTGGCAGGATGACATGGCAGTTTTTGACATGGTGTGACGTCGTCATGTTGATACGATCGTCTGCTCGATCCACAGAGGAGGGATAACGTGACTTTAATCCCGATAGGTGGCGCTTGTGTGGTACGCATGCGCGGCTTGTGGTAGGATGACATGGCAGTTGTTGACATGGTGTGACGCTGCCATGGTGATCCGACGGCTATAAATGAAGACACACTCTTGTGTTTAGTGTTCATTTATTTGAATTTCTTGGACGGAGACCACGGAAAAGACTAAGAAGACGAAACCATACGGAGGCCACGGAGAAGACTAAGCAGACGAAACCATATGTGAGGTGGGGTGTTCAGTGTGATCACTACAACCCACAGAGTCGCATCATGACAGAGCCCATCTTCACACTTTCGAATAAATCCCAATGGTCGCATCTCGTTGCCTCAGTACAAGAACCTATGAGCGTACAAAAGCGTCGTGTTTAGTATGTTTGACGATGGTCGGGTGAATTTAGGACTGGTGTTGAAACAATTCATCGGAGACGTTTGCGATCAAGCGAATCACCCTGAAGGTATACTTCACTACTACGACCACAATGTGGTAACAGCGTTAGACTTTTCCCAATCCACGATACGACGATCTACCACACCTTTGATCACATGCGTCGCTGCTAGCTATATATGTCGCTCCTGTTAAGTGATCATCACACCGTCTATAGTACCAAGTATGGGTAAGAGGGGTAAACAGCAGGCCACCACACACCCACACCCGAGGGTAACACCCAGTACCACAACCAACTCATCGACCAAGACGCTAGGTAACACGTTTGACAAGACATTGCGACAGTTGTATTATGAACCCAACAGTCTGGCAGCGTACAGCATCGTAGCGGGGTTATGGAAAGCCGCCCATGATCGAGGTGTTAACACGTCAAAAGTGCATGTCGTACATTGGCTAAAAGGATAACAGACCTATACCATACATCGATCTGCCCGACGTCACTTTCAACGCAATCTTGTGATCGTTGGGGGTATTGACAGTCAATAGCAAGCGGATTTGGTGGACATGCAAAGCCTGGCCATACACAACGACGGCTACCGCTACCTCCACACCTATAT
>JAUELC010291414.1:0-15689 GCA_031471745.1 Cryptochiton stelleri
CCTTCACCCATTGGGCTGGCATGCCGTCATATTAGTGAAATAACCTTAAGTACGGCGTAAAACACCAATCAAACAAACCAAGTTTGCACATAATACTATTTGACCGTCCAAAATTTAATATAAACGTAACATTATCTTAAGAACAATATTAATTGCAAGTAAATAAATACATTAAATTGGCTGGGTTTTTTTTTTAAATTGTCTGAATAAAAATTTATTGTTATGTTTACTTTTTAAAAAGCTGGAGAAACACCAAGACCTATGCTTTATCCTGCCAGTGGTCCATCGTTCAGACCCAAAAATAAACATATATCAGAAATAGAGGTTGATGACCTTGCGGATGATGATAACCTTGACGACGATGATGATGATGACGACGATGGTGGTGATAGTGAGGATGATGAAACGATATTAGGAGACGAAGTAGAATATAATAGTAAGTCAGTTAGTGCTCTCAATTTACACACCTTGTCTTATTGCACCATGTACTGTTCTGCCTTATTTATTTGTAACACACCAACCAGATATATAAAACTCTCTGTGTAGTATTCCTTGTATTATATATGTCAACCATAAATTCATAAATCTCAATTTTTTTCTCAGGCATCTCCAAACTTGAGCTGGAACAACATAGCATTACATAAGGGGAGCCTTTAACATCTAGATTTACTCCTCCTTTGTAATCCAATCAGTTTGTTTGCCACACTAGTTTTCGTAACACTTTAGTTAATTGAACTGAAAGGTTGTATTCAGCTTTCTTATAACAACTTTCTGATCAAGTTTGAGTTCGTACGGTTTTGTTAATTATAAGAAGTGGCCATTTTGATTTAGAAAAATCGAAAAGATCTCACACTTTGAAGTGATATCTTGTTTGCAGCTTTCTTATGACAACTTACATATCAAATTTGAGTTTCATGCAGTTTTGTCCATTCTTTGAATAAGCCTACTTATTTCACTTCAAATGACAAGCGCGGGCGGGTTGTAGGGATTTTCGTGTTGCACTGGTGCTCTCAGAACCAAGGGGTAACAAGAAGCTGTTGTGGCGTCCTGTGATTGTCTTGTATTTTGTCATTGTTTGTTGCCAGTTGCGGCGGGGTAGGTTTCCTTAACCCATTGGGCTGGCACGCCGTCATATGAGTGAAATAACCTTAAGTAAAACCCCAATCAAACAAACAAACAAAATTAAATGATTAGCAGCTTTCAAAATTTGCAAGAAGACAACACCTGTTGGAACTGCAGTGGACTTACAATATATGTATTGCATTCAATACTGTGGTGTGTGCCTTGTTTGAAATGTTACACGAAATAACTTTCTTTCCTTTTTTTCTTTTAGAGGGAAAGTCTGGGAAAGCCTCAAAAGGGAAAAAAACATCTGCAATAGAGGATCATGTTGATGATGTGATAAACAGAGTGGCAACTCGTCCAAGTTTTGATGATAACACAGAGAATTCACAACAATCTCCAAGTATGATAATGTCAGATTATTCACTAACCCAAGGCAATCACAATTACAGAAAGTGATAAAGGCAGCGTAAAATTGTTTCTTTATCAGATCCTTGCGACGCTGCAAAGTTTGACCAAAACTTTACCTCTGTCTAGAGATAATACAGTAAATTTCAGATAAAACATGTCTTTTGGTGTGAAAAATTACCCCCGTCACAATTTTAAAAACTCTGTTAAAATAACAGATAATAATGAAGAATAATAGTTCTTTAATTCCAATATGCGGTTATTCTCTTTTGTAGAGAGCAATGTCCTTAAAATTTGTAAATGTTGGCTATTAAATTTAACTCAAGAGTTGAAATGGAGAGCAATACAGTCTGTTCTGTTAAGGGTGGTTCGCTTGGACTTTTACGCTATGGCCCATCACACAAGTAAAATAACTTTAAGGATGCATAAAACCCTAATCAAAACAAACAAAACTACTAAAGCTACCTTCATTAAACTTAAATAGTCCTACAGCACAGTGGGCGGTTGGAGGGAGCTTCGTGTTGACCTGGTGCTCTCAGAGCTAAGGGGCAACAAGAAGCTGTTGTGGCCTCCTGTTATGTCCTGTGAGTGTCTTGTATCTTGTCATAGTTTGTTGCCAGTGGTGTCCGGGGTGGTTTCCATCACCCATTGGGCTGGCACGCCGTCATATGAGTGAAATTACCATAAGTAGGGCGTAAAACCCCAATCAAACAAACAAACAAATCCTACAGCACTGGTGAGGTAGATATGCCATTTACAGGTTTATCAACCCAACTCCCACATTTCATGGAATTGCTAAAATAATGGAGGCTGGGGATAACTACATCTTTATTGTGCTATGTTTTTTTTTATATATTTGGAGGTAGCAAAGTATTTCCCAGAAATAAGCCACCAATGGAAGGTCGTGGATTTTTGGGGGGGTTTTCCCAATTTTCCTCCAAGGCTTCTTATTGTACCCAAATCACAGTGATAAATAATGTGTCCAAATTAGATGAGCACAATCTACAATACTTCTCCTGTGAATGTCTTGTGTCTTGTCATTGTTTGTTGCCAGTGGCGTGGGGGGTGGTTTCCTTCACTCATTGGGCTGACAAGTGGTCATATGAGTGAAATAACCTTAAGTACAGCGTAAAAACTCAATCAATCAAACAAACAAATCAAACAATAGACTGTAAAACCAATGAAAAGCTTGTCGAGGTTATGTGTTCATTTTCTCATTTTAGATGTAACAGTGGAATCCCAGAAGACGCCCAAGTCTATTTTAAAACGACGATCCAGGAGTAAAGCCATATCAACTCCGGCCAGTAATATGACTGAAGGTGTTATGTCAGGGGATGTTACTCCAGCCTACTCATTACACCCGTCAATGAGAGATGTTAGTATGGAGGATTTTGATCACATGAATGGTAGGTCACTCTTTGAAATGTCATAAACATTTCGATTTACCTTGATTTGTTCTTTCCACGTCTGTTTTTGCTTCTTGTTCTTGTAATGAAGTTTCACAACAATCTTGGATGGTAGCGGTTAGAGGAAGCTTCCTGCATAATGCCTCAATCACACCATTTGTTAACCAGGTATCTGAGAGAAAGTTACCACTTCAAAGTTTGCATGTCAGCGCGTTGGGGGTAGTATCCTTCATCCATTGGGCTGGCACACCGTCATATAAGTGAAATAACCTTAAGTACGGCGTAAAACCCCAATCAAACAAACTAAAGAAGAAAGTCATGTTGGTATAGTCCGGCTTGACTATGTCTTCATCAGTTTAATACATACCCTAAATCACCTTAAATTTCAACCATACATTCTTTGTGGAATCTGTGTAAAGAACTTGGAAATAATTTTAAAAATCGGTGATTCAGATGACAATTTTGCAGTTACGCCAGTTAGGGAGAATCAGGATTTTACAGAAAACATAAATTTGTTTAAATGCTGTAATGGTGATTCGTGGTTGAAATTTAAGGTGATTTACAGTATACAGAGAGTAATAAATAGGTTAAAACTATCTTTTATACAATTGTGATTAGGCCAAAAACAAGTTTCTCATGGACAGCCCGATATTTGCGGGCAGTTGAAGGGAGCTTCCTGTTGCCCTGGTGCTCTCAGAACTAAGGGGCAACACTGAGCTGATATGTTGTGGCATCCGGTTATGTCCTGTGGTTTTCATGTTTTTTTGCTTATTGTCAGTTGCCTCGTGGGTGGTTTCTTCACCCAATGGGCTGGCACGCTGTCTATGAGTGAAATAACGACGTAAAACCCCAATCAAACAAACAAACCAACCCTTTTTTTATGCATTTTTTTTTTATTTTTTATTTTTTTAAATGATGCCGCTCCGTCAAGAACAAGGATTGAAAATTTTTTAAGTTGACAAAATTTAGATAATTTCTGATGAGCATCCTCAATATAATCAATAATCGACAAAGACATAAAAAAGTGAATAAAAATTTCACCTGCACCAATAAGTACAATGAACTAAAAAATAAAATAAAAACCTCCAATTTTTCCGTAAAAGTCCATGAGAAACATTTCATTGGCATTAAGGTGTATTAACTAGTGGGAATGCAGTGTAGGGAAATTCAACCAATCGTTGAACTGTGTCTAATTTCAGTAAGCTTAGTGTGTTTAACACTCATTTTTTTTTTATATTTTTCTTTAACATTATATCTTTGATAGATACAAAGAAGCTTTTTCTGCTTTGAAGTCCTCTGACCTACCAATAGAGGAAACGGGAACCAATCAGATTGATCGGTTTAATGTGTACCTGACTGACACAGCGACATCACTATGGCAGTATAAAGCTTTCCTGTCTCCACATCCAGAGTCTGCCTTTAGTTTCGACACACAGATAATACAATCTCTGGACATCAGCAACCCTGATGAATGCCTTTCCATTCACAGTCAACAGGCTCTACTAGGTTTTGTCATTATGTTCCTGGAAGAGGCAAGTATAAGGTGTTTTGTTTTTACGTGCAATGTATGGGTGCCCAAGAAGTTGTATTTGTGATGTTGTGTACTTTATGTCTTCTAGTCCCGTGGCTATATGGGATTAGCCTTGAGCACGGCGTTTGACATCAATCAATATCTAATATCGATGCGTTTTTTTAACCAATGCGCTTCATGACTTACAGTTCCCCTTGGTCACACTAAAAAAACATCAGTATATGGCAAGTTGTAAGTGACTTGCAAAAGTTGGGGAGGTTTACCTCGGGGGATGCCAGTATTTATGCTTGAGGGAACTGGGCAAAACCCATTGGAATAACATATAAATTATAATTGAAATAAACGTTGGTGAATTCCAATGTACCAGATCTATGCTTGTTTCACAAAATGAAGGCTGGAACTGACCAAGACCGTGTGGAGTCTAGATGGTTACTATTACCTCAGGGTACGGGCCCGTGCCGTGGCTCAGCGGTTTTAGTGTTGGGCTGCTGATCCTCCTTCGATGTATTGCACAGATTCAAGTCTCCTAGTTGACTTCAGGTATATGAGGGAGTCACACGCCGAGGTGCCTCTGGCTATCGCGGGGTGGTTTTATGAGGTTTCCTCTCGGTTTCCACTGTATTAAGTAAGGCAGAGTATAAGCAGTGGATAGTCTGTCGTCATATAAATGAAATATCGTTGAGAACAACGTTAACACCAATCAAACAAGCAATTAAGCAAACCAATCTGGAAGAGGGTGAATGGTGTCTCTCTAGCCCCACAATAGATATCTATGTAGGATCATTGTTACGTTCCTTGATTACATCTCATTAACGTCGCTCGACGTCACTATTTACGACCGACGCCACTTAGGAGAACGTTCGACTTTGACGTCACAGATTAATCAACGTGCCTATTACGTTCGGCTGGCGAGCAAGAAGGACATGTTTTAAGTGTGTCTATCGTCTTTCACCATCATGTAGAATTCTACTATAAATCTCCTACCGCAGAAGCTATCAGAAATGTTTAAATATGTTTAATTAACTTTATCATATACCTTACGTATGGCTCAACCCACCTAACATAGAGCCATCGGATATTTATCCATATATGCATCCTTTAATCGAGTCTGTTTTCAATGCTGATGTTTTCAATGTTGATGCCACCTAGGCAGCATGTTGACAACCATGCATAGACTGAATACAGATATGATTTTTTTGCTACAGATGAAATAGCTTTGAATAGCTTGCAAATCGCGGCTAACCATGCATATATATTTTACGTCCGAAAGATTTAGTAGTTTAGATTTGTCAGAACAAAGAAAACTTTCGGAAGTAGTATAGAAGGTATATGATAAAGACATTATACCGAAGGTGCTGTTACGGTTAGTTACGCGCCATTGTATGAGCTCTCGATGTTTGAGGTCCACTTGCGTATTATTCTCGATCTTCAGCTCGATTACCACTGCAAATCCACGACAATTGCTCCGGTGACATTTGCTCCGACGACAATTGCTCCGGAAACAATTGCTCTGCAACAATTTCTCGAAGACAATAGCTCCGACGACAATTGCTCCGGCGACAATTGTTCTGCGACAATTGCTACGACGACAATTGCTCCGACGTCAATTGCTCCGGCGACAATTTCTCCGGCGATAATTGCTCATACGGCAAATGCGCCGACTACAGTTGCTCTAGCGACATGTGGTCCGACCCCAATATTGAGCTGCAGTATTGAGAACCATCCTTGTCGACAATTGTCATCGGAGCAATTGTCGCCGGAGCAAATCTCGCCGGAGCATCATTTGTCGCTGAAGCAAATGTCGTCGGAGCATTTGTCGCAGGAGCAATTGTCGCGGGGCAATTGGCGTTTTTCGGAGCAATTGTCGCTGGAACATAATTATGTCGCCGGAGCATTTGCCAGGCAGCGGATACTGCAGCCCGACCTCAGCTAATTCAAGCTGATACATAAGCGTTTATCTTACCGTCATTATCATCTTTATTTATTGTTAGAACATATACGTTAAATTATTAGAGTGACTTGTAGTTTAGTAGATAGAGTAATACAATGATGTTCCGAGACACAGGTGAAGGGTTCTATGTTGTTCAGGTATGGGTGGACGCTGGTACACAGATTTTCTTCTCCTATTCCATTAGTCTGGGCACATTGACTGCATTGGGCAGCTATAACAAGTTTCATCATAATTCATACAGGTAATCCAGTCTATACTTATCCTGAATTTGTCTTACGTTTTTCCTGTGCAAATTGGTTAACACACACTCCTTCATTCTCATGTAGTGTTAACTTTATACACCGATGTGTATCTCATCAGAACGGTTTCTCAAATTACAATGACCTAACGGGCAAAGTTATTTGATAAATCTACAGTCCGTATTATAAAACATGTTCAAAATATATATAAGTTAAGTGTGGTTCAGGTTTTCACTAACATATAACGGGGTCATATAAATTTATAAATAATCCGGTGCTTCAGAACTTAATTAGCTATTCTTGTGTTATTTTGAACCGAGGTCAGTGCCGTAACGTGACGGCACATAACCCAGAGTTAACAGTCTAAAAGCCAACTCACGAGATTAACTAAAGAGATATCCATTTCATCCTGTGTCTGATGTTTTCAACAAAATGTGTGAATTGCCAATAAAGTACAGAGGAATACAAAATAGAGTAAAGTTACGACTCCAATAAAAGGTACACATGGATGCATGGTGATTCAATATTCGGTTTATTTTTAAACTATTGTCAGAGTCATTCTTGACAATGGTTTTGAAATAAATCGAAATGCTGAATCATCATGCATCCATGTGTACCTTTTATTGGAGTCGTAACTTTACTCTACTTTGGGAAACTCATCAGTGGGAATAATTCTATACAGAAGAACATTTAGTGAGTAGATTGAGACATGTTATGGTCGATAGAGCTTCAAGTGGGAGGAGGGTGAAATGTCAGCCCTGCCTCTCTCTTACTCTGTAATTGAAGGTCTGTTATTCAACCTCTTCTCGGCCGCCTGACCTCCACAGACATGTTTGTTACACTTCAACAGATGACAACTTTCTTCTATATATTGACTTACGAGTTCTTACCTATCGCAAATGTTAGCCATATGTCATTTCACAGAACCTGGCTTATCGCGGGGTCTTGAGCTTATAGGTAAACAAACAAGCCTGGCACATATTCCACGCAACTGGTTTGCCATGAGGTGTACTCCGGGAGAAAATAAAAATCATCTCGGTGGGGGGGGCTATCTGTTCGTGTTAACAGGAAATATATACACAGTTAAAAGCCATGATAGCGCTTGCGTAAACACGACCAACACACATGGATAATTTGTGATATCTTATGGTAACTACATGTAATATATATACTCATGCAAAAGGACAAGAAAAGACTGATTATAAGTTATGCAAAGATTTCTTGTTTCGGATGCCGGTTACTTATATAATCCTTGTTAATTTTAGGATCAGTCTTTATAAAAGTGTTACAGTTTAAAGGTTTACATGTTATTGACCGTATTTACACTCTGGTGTGTACACCAGGCAATGACCGATTTCCAGTACAAAAATAAAGAAGTGCCGCTGTGTTATAATTTGTACGTGACATAATGTAATTTTTTAAGGAAGAACTTACCAGAGAGCATTAAGTATTATTCTTTTGACTTAGTACATTAAATTGTCCTAGATCAAGGTGAATGTGGAGACTTGAAGGTTTTTAGGTCTTCACTTATTTCTTGTGTATTATAAACAGCTGACTTCACTTCGCTCAACCTATCACAATCTTATGTAAATAAATATCGAGTTGGAACTGTTTACCGCATATGCTGGTGCTGTTGACCCACAACTTTCCCAACGACAAAATCTAATTCTGAGTAGACATTCCCCTCAGGGGATTTACCATAGGATACACCCTATGAGAAGATTCTTCTCTTCTTTTGGCGGGCGTTTTCATCCATGATATTATATCTCGCGGACCAGCGCAAAAATATATTTTGATCGGAGTCAATATAATTATATCAGCTTTGTTTTAATATTACACATTAGGAATATTTCTAAGTATCAAGATTTCCTTCGCACGTGAAAGTGATATTTCAGAACTACAGAATGGCATTTTTCTTACAACATTTTTTTTTAGTGCACTTCGAATTGTTTACGTCAAATGCCTTCGTTTCTATTTTAATTGTGGAATATCATAACTTGCAGCCAGATCGAATAAATATATGAAATAGTTATAAAATAAAAGGGAGAAAATGATTAAAGATTTATTGGTTGAATATATTTGATTGTTTAATGAATGAAAACATGCATCCTGATAACGATCATCTTCCAAGAGCAAGGCTGATATCACTACAAACGTTATAATTACCCTTGCAACGCGTACTGTCTTTTGGCGGTCAGACAGAGATCAAACACGGAATATCACAATCAACAGAGGAGAAAAAACATCCTTCTTTTTGAGCATTGAGAGATTATTCTTGATTGTCTGCAGAGCGGTGGTATTAAATTTCTGCCTTACTTCGTTAAATAAAAGTTTCATGTCTTCCACTGTGCGGGCTGTGTGCAGAGGGATATAACACCATGGTTAACCCTCGATCACTTCAGCTAGATCAGTTATCTTCTCCCTGTTTGACCAGAAATATGCTGCAAGCGTGAAAAGGTGAGGAATATAGTTTCACGTTGGTACTCACCTTGTCCCGAGAAGATGAATAACGATATCCACATAATGTATACATTGACGCTTCATTACAGAAAAGGTTCTACATTTGTTTAATCTTTGCTCACACAGATTGACATGAACTAAGACCGTTTTTCTATAATTATATTTGCTAAACAGACATTGCCAAAATGTTTTTTTCCTCTATTTTTTGGAAAATGTCCGTAGCCTTTACATGATATAGGCCTGTTTCTTGTTCTTTGAATGTCTGACAATCTTGTTATATCAGATTTAAGAAGAAACAACATATTTATTATATAAATGTATTTTTTTTAATAGGGATTGTGCTTTGTTTGCCTTGATGAATTCCTTCACCAGTCTGCTTGCCGGTTTCGTCATCTTCTCAGTGCTTGGCTTCATGGCTCACAAACATGGCGTCTCAGTAGCTGATGTCGCCGAATCGGGTAAGTTTAATTCCGGTAAAATAGTCACTTAATCTTAACTTCCGTATTCCACAGTACTATTAAAAGGCAGTTTCAAAATAAAACAGCAACGCTTCTGTCAAAGGCCTTGCTATCTAGGTCTGTCATTCCTCTCTGGCCAATAATACTGTCTGCCAAGGAAAGGAGATGACTAATGCAAACTGACCCCGTCTAGGGGTTTTATCCAAAACGCAGATCTGAGCCAAGCTAGCCTGGGAACGACACCCTCTTAATCAGTCCAAACTTGCCAGCCGACATGCCTATCGATTTTTGTTAAGCCGACAAGGAGCATTGTTGTTCTTCCCTGGTAGCAGGAATACATGGACAGAATAGTTTTCAATGTCTCAAGAGATCCCGCCAAGAAATCCAGCAGTTTAAGACTTGGATCGGCAATTTGATTTATTTGCGAGCTAGGACAAGGCTGGCTATCGCGTCTTCACATGGTGTAGTCTACTATTATCAATTCTGCCACAGGCTCTCGGCTGCGATGGAGAATAAATGTTTTTAGAATGCGGCGTTACCATGGAAACTATGAATTATCGATTTTCTTGTGTTGCAGAAAATCCCCCAGAGCTCTCATTCTATCGTTTTCTAGTCTCTTTATTTGGAAGGCAGTCGGAAATAAAATCCGTTTATAGAGTTTCATTTCTACTTAACATACGTGATAATATAAAGTCCATTTCTGTCCGTCCCGGTATATTTGTAGCCCAAGGTCCATTATTTGTACACGAATTGAACTAGTCAGTGATGTCTGTGTTTATTTGCAGGTCCGGGGCTGGCTTTCATCGCCTACCCAGAAGCTCTAGCCCAGATGCCCATCGCTCCACTCTGGTCTATTCTCTTCTTCCTCATGTTGATTTTACTTGGTCTCGATAGTCAGGTGAGAGGTCATGGTAACCATGGCAACACATCTCGTTCTCGATCTACTTGACGCCGTCTACTTGTCTGATTGATGAAATCAATACAAACATTATCCGATTAGCAATCAAGCCAAGGACGCGATGATAGTATAGATGAATAATGAATTACGCTCAACTATATCCCTGCTAGATCGAATTCATGTTAACCACTCTTGTCTAACAATTATTAGTTAGATCGTCAGACCATCATATGTTTATATAATAAAGATTTCGAAAAAATGCATTAAATATCTAGAGTAAATACTTTAATGTATTCAATCATTGCCATATAGTTTTGAAAAATTATTGACCTCAAGTTCACAAATTTTCTGCTCTACAGTTTCAAAAAGGTTTTGAAAACATAAAAACCCAACTAAAATACATATTGCAATTCTTTAAAAACTTGCCACCGATCTCTTTTGTTGTAGTTCGTGGGTGTAGAGGGATTTATCACGGCCGTGGCTGACATTTTCCCCCATCTATTACGGCGGAGTCCCCACAAGGAACTATTTATAGCCGGTGTTTCCTTAGTCTGTTTTCTGATCGGCCTCTCCATGGTAACAGAGGTAAGAAAACAATATACAATAGACTCTTGACATTTTGTCCTACATATGGCATACATTGTCTATAACCTGTTTTTATCTGCATCTCATTAAAGCTACGCCTACATATTCTTTATTTTACAGACTCAATGTTTAACATATTGATAAATAACACTGTAGTATAGATAAATTGATAGGGCCTGTGTATATTTTCAGTCTCGTTGCACAATAGTTTCTGCTTTAGTTACCAAACATTAACAAGTAACTGTGAGTGTGTATGATGTAATGATGTCAATACTTGTATGTTTACTCCTGACAGGGTGGTATGTACGTATTCCAGCTGTTTGACTACTACTCTGCTAGTCGCATTGTCCTCGTTGTGGCCTTCTTTGAGTGCATCTCTGTCAGCTATGTATATGGTAAGCTTTATGAAGGAGGAAACACACAGAAAACAACAACAGAAACCAAAAACAAACGTCGGAGGTGGTTTCCTTCGCCCATTGGGCTGGTACGCCGTCATATGAGTGAAATAACCCTAAGTACGGCGTAAAACCCCAATCAAACAAACAAACAATACACATGTATACAAGACAAGCCATACTGCACTCAAATGTATTTTATAGATATTTAAATGAAAATTTGTTGAAAGTAAATAACAGCAAACAGCAGGACAGGTGCTTACAGAGATAAGATTATTTTCAAAGCTGACCTATACGGCTTGAGGTGGGCGCCTGCAATAAATGGTAAACATCAGTTTATTTTCAAAGCTGACCAATACGTGCTTAGGGTACAATAAAAGTTTAACTTAAGTTTATTTTGAAAGTAGATCGATACGGCTTGGGGTGGACGCCTGCAATAAAAGTTAAACAAGTTTATTTACAAATAGGATTGATACGGCTTGAGGTGGGCGCCTGAAATTAAAGGTAAACATAAGTTTATTTTCAAAGCCGACCAATACGTGCTACTGTACAATAAAAGTTGAACAAAAGTTTATTTTGAAAGCCGACCTGTATGGCTTGGATTACAATAAAAGTTAAACATAAGTTTATTTGTGCAATACCGCATACATTTTGTTTTTCCTTTTGTTTACAGGAGTACGTCGATTTTGTTCCAATATTGAGTTTATGTATGGATTCCGGATAGGTCCTGTCATCAAATTCATGTGGCTTGTTAGCGCTCCATTGTTCACTGTGGTAAGTATAGAATGTTTTGTGAGAAAATACAAATTCACTTTACAGGTAATCGACATGATTACATCCTTGCTTATTTAATGTATAATCTGATAACAAGTTAGTGTTGTGGGGACACCTTAGAAGCTTATTTAATGTATAATCTGATAACAAATTAGTGTTGTGGGATCACCTTAGAAGTCTTGTATTTCATTCATCTCTAATCAACTTTCAGGTGGTTTTCACCATGGGGACAATCAGTTATTCTGAGCTGGTATACGACCGTAAGACCGTCAAGTACACCTATCCCCCTTGGGCTATTGGTCTGGGCTGGCTCATGGCCTGTTCGTCCATTGTCTTCATACCAGGTGTCATGATCTTCAAGATTGCTACAACTAAAGGAACTTTTCTCGAGGTACAGCTATTTCCTAAACTATGTCACCAAGATAACTTCTATCTGAACAATCAAAAAGACTATTAATAACAAAGTTGTTGTGCCATACGTTTACATGTCTAAACAGTCATAACTTTGACAAGGCATAATGCTCATATATATTACTAATGCAATTATGGAGAAGTTTAGATTTTGTATGTTTACGAGGCCTTAATAAAGAAGAAAAATGCCAAAAAAATTTTAAAAAATTATAATCTGACATTTATGCAAAGAGGTTTGCAGACTTTGGACGTTTTTCAACATATACTAAAGGTCCACCAGCCTCCTGCAAACACTCGACATTGAAGTTATATGATTATTATTGTTGTAGCGTATTCACATACTGACTAAGCCGGACTTTACCGAGGTGCAGCAGCGCCGTGAGAAAGGTTTACCGGATGATGACCCACTGGATGAGAACAAGAAAGCCTTGGTCGAGATGGAGCCCCTGGCCTTACCCCTACCCCAGAAACCTGACACCCAAACTCTACTCACTTAGTCTTTAGGAAAGGATACCAGTTCGGCGATCAAAGCACGCAACGAGCATTTTGACACGGTCTACTTAGAGTGTGTTCTACCATATCTCCACTTCAAACTATTCCGCTTGTACCGGAGTCACTTGTTTAGGTGACATAATTGTTCCCATACAGTTTTACTCTTCTCATTTCCCATTGGACGAAGGTACACTGTGCCATTTAACTGATGTGCCATCTTTTTGTAAAACAATTTATTTTGAAAGAATGACTTGTGTGTACTAGATACAACTAAAAGTATATAGTATTTTTTTTTTACTTTAGATGTTTTGATATTTGAAATTGTTATTACGTCATTGCATTTACCATGAGAATTTTTTTTCATTTGTTCAAGTATAGCTATTTATTGCTGGGGTGTAGTAGTTGTCTTGGATGTTTTAATTTAATATCGTAAGGCAGATCCATGTGGCATTTCCCTTTGCTCCACGGCAGCAAATCCATTATCATGTTGTGAGAAACAAGGCGAACTCTTGTCAGCGAGTAGGGACAGAGTTAGTGATTGTGAATATAGGTTGTAAATAGAATACAATGGACTCTAGTCTTTCCGAGTTGTAAGAGGGTATATATGTATGTGAGATGTTGTACAAGCGGCTTCCAGGTGCAAGTCTCATACATGAGCATTTCTAGCCAGTTTTGTCTGTGTGAAAAGAAAAAACCATCGGAACCAAAGATTCAATAGTATTATTAAGTGATATTTACTAATTGGGTAAATTAAACAAATATCAATGCTTATATCATTTCAGACACGATCATTTTTAGTTTACATGACAAGTGCTAGCTTTCACAACGTTCCATTTTTTTAAGTTTATGGGTGTACATATGTTATGTCTGTTATATAACATTGTTACATTAGATAAGGAGATGGTGCCAAATGTATTTTCATAGTCCTTATACGCAAACAACAAGAAATCAAAATTAAGAAACCAATTATCGTCATTGAGATAGGCCTATTTTAAGGTTCGTCCTGACTTTATTCACGAATATGATAATAGTATATAACTGAAATAGGAATATACCTTTCCTTGGTTGACACCCATGTCAAGTTATACAAAATTGGGCATTTTCAAAATCAAAACATTATCTAGTTTTGGTCATCATATGCGTAAAAAGAAGCCAATTGTTTTGTGAAGCGATCTTTGAATGAAAATAAAACCACGATGCTATAAAATATTTAAAAAATACAGCTATTTTTGCAAATGTTTTAATTGTCTCCGTTTGAAGCTGCTTTTGCTGTAGTGTATCATTACCATTTGTGTGGTGAAAATCACGTATTGTAACAAATAAAATGTTCTGTTTGTACTATTTTCTGGTCTTTGTGACTTTGTTAACAGTGCTTGTTTTACGTCTTCTATCAACTTCTCGGAGAAATTCTGTCGCCACAAAGTTTGTTATCACCCTAGCCAGCTTAGCCCGGCGCTGTGGTCAGACATAGATCAAAGGGAACTAGCTAAAACGAATAGACCTGTCAAATATTACTTTTCAAACAGTTCAGTACCTCTGCCGGTATATTATTAACATCGAACATAGACATCTTTCTTTTTAGCAACGACTCCAATACTTGTTTTTGTTTGTCTGTGACAATGTGAAATTTAAACTGTTAAATTAAACTCGCCATGTCTCGAGAAGATGGTAATATATACGGTTATTTCACTTACTAGAACGCACTTGATAGTTTAAGTTGTGACAGACAAATACCGGCTTCAAAGAGGTCACAGGACAATTTCTGCTAATAAACGTGTTAGGCCGTAAAGGCCTATCAATGCAGCACTGTGTAATTAGATTTGATAAAAGCCACATAAGCGCCAAAATAAGAATGTCGGAACATATTTCGATTGCTTTGATTCAGCGAAGTTTTTCAAGTCTGTTCATAAATTAAAATATTTACGTTGAAATCAAACATATTCACCGAGTACAAGGCTTGTGTCATAATTCGAATTCAACGTAAAGAGGGCCCCCATGTGTCTACGAAGCCTTTGAATCCACCGCGGTTAATGATCTTCTGTGTAACGACTCAACATTTTGAAGGGGCGGGGCAAATAACCGTTGACTTGGAGTAACGCCGTATATCAAAGCGTGACCCATATTTGACAGTATATTGACACATCCGCATTTAAGTATTCTAGCAGATTTTTTAGTTATACGTTTTTTATTTTATTTTTAAACTTTCACTTAACATACAAACTAATGTGAAAAAGGAGGGGGGCGGGGGGTATCCCAGCCCAATAGGCGAGGGTCCAGGGGCCGCGTAGGCCCCAGATGCACTGAAAGTGTTATGTAGCTATATTAGATCAATAATTCATTTGTGTGTAATGTGTAAGGTATTGTCTTGTATAAACAGTAAAGTTCTGGAGAAGTGGTTTTGTGTAAAACGGATTCAGACTATCAAGCGATCCTGCGTAAATTGACCAATCAGAAGCGTGGATTTTAACCAGTCGGATAAGAGCTTTACAGACCAATGAAGATCTTTCAGCCTAAACTGTTGACCAATGGGGAATTTCTCGCAGAACAATAAAATAGTGGTATAGTAGTTTACTCCAAGCAGCTAAGCGCACATTCGTGCGGAGCAGTGCGGTGCAAACC